>JAULBY010035114.1:0-40531 GCA_032358315.1 Ophiocytium majus | reverse complement strand
GGAGGGGGGGGGGGATGCGGCGTGTCAGAGTAGCTTGCCGTAATTTATGGTTGCACGCCTGAAGTGGAGCTTGATGTGGTTGTTGTGCGGCAATGGGCTGTGTGTCTGGCTGCTGCAAGGAGGTTTGGTACGCCAGCAAATGCGTTGGCTTAGGCTAGTTGGAGTTCTGTGGCCAAGCGCTCGGAGGGAAGGGCGGGTCCACCGCGATGGCAAATGATGTATTAACGACAAGGATTACAATAAATATACTTCTATATGTATGGTACATACTTCTAACTAGTACCTGTTTACAAAGTACCGGTACACAAGATTTTATATGCACTGAGGGGTCTCTTTGCTTGGTGTGTGAACCGCGCCATAACAGCAATGTGTGACAGTGCAGGGTACAACAACGGTAGCATTGTTGTGTAGCACAAGGCACAAGTCTGCTGCCGCGCCGCCGCTACTGCTGGTGTGCCGCGTACCAAGCGCTGCCAAGCACTGCGGCTGAGCACAACGTGTGCGCAAGTGCTCCACCAAACAAGTGTCAAGTAGCCGCACCCTCCCAGACCACCCAGCTCGTTTGGTTGGCGGAGTCTTGGTGCGTCCACATGTGCACACCACATGCCGGTGTGCATTGGCTGCTTGCACCCTCTGATTGCAAATGATGAAGTCAAGACCCGAGGTACAGTCAGAACCCGGCTTTGCGAACGCCCGTTTGTCCTCACGACAGGGTGGCCTGCTGGTATTTGCACATATGCCAAGTCCACAAAGAGGTGTGTGTACAAATGTATGTGTATGTATACCATACATACGCAAAATGTGCTTTGTCATTGTTATGCATGTCCGTTTCGTCACGACACAACAGGCAGCGCAGCAGCAAGTAGCAACGATTCGCAAATGGACGCACGCGCTGGCTCAGCAGCCAAAACGGGCATGGGCGTGTGTCATGATACCATTGTGGGAGCCAAGCATGCGTGCGTGCACATGCACATGCTGGGGCGTTGCTACCTGCGCCTCACCAGCACATGCCGCAAGGCTGCGCCAGCGGCAGCCGCAGGTGCTTGCCACCAAAAGTGCACAAACCAACCGGCATTGAACCCGTGTGCGTGCTGCGCACACCGGTGGCTAGTGGCCGGGCAGCAGCCGCCATTTACAACCACACCTGCAGTAGCTCAGGCTATGTCAGTGCCCAGGCAGTGCCACGCAACACTGCTGGAACGGATGCTGCTGGCGGCTACTGCCCAGGCCCCAAGTTTTTGACAGTGCAATAGAGGCGTTGCGCGGCACGTGTGGAAGGGTGCCATGCGCTGCACACACCAGCCGTATGCAGAGGACCCAATTACCGTCTCTCCCGCCCCCCCCCCGCACCTACTTGAACTGTCCAACGCTCGCAAGCCCATAGTGAAGTTTGCCCATGCAGCGACTTGCGACGCAACGAACAGTTGCAAGCTTACGTCCCTGCTGGGTAACATGCAAAACGAAGCCACGTCCGCCCGTGCCCCCCCCCCCCCCACGACTGCAATTCCTGCAGTCACCGTCTGCGCCCACACTGCATGCCGTATTGTGTGTATGAACCGGTTCTGTACGCGTGGCCGACCTAGCTGCCGCATCGAGCAAAGGAAGGTGCAGCAGCGGCGCGCTGCCGAGTCGAAACTGCACTTGAAGTTTCAGTTGGAGTTGCAGTTGCACTTGAAGTTGCAGTTGAAGTTGCACTTGAAGTGCTCATGCTGCCAGCGCGCGTTCCTCGTGGCCGCCGACAAAAGTCTGTCAGGGCGGCAGGCACAGTCACCGCGTGCGGTGCGAACGGGTGGTAGGTCAGAAGCAATATATAGGGCAGGTGACAGAGGTTTTGCACTCCAGTTCAGGTGCCTGCTGCAGCAGTGCACTGGCTGTCGCTGGAGGCCGGGGTGGCCGTCAGCCATCAAAAAGTGTGCGGGCTGCGCCAACTAACAGCACATGGTGCATACAAGTGGTCCAGGCTATTAGGGATCCCTTGAGCTATATTCGGACTTATGTGCCAACGCTTTACTGCACCGACCGCAATTGGCTGCTGATGGACACTTGCATCCAGCAGTGGTCAGCAGCACCAGCAGCAATGTATGGTGCCAAACATATACTGTGTATACCGCTGTAGAGCATGCATACACAAAGGCAAGTCCGTTCCAATCCGTGCCACCTGCGCTGCACAGCGGCTGCAGCCTGCACTTGGAGGCACCACATATCTATGATGGAGTGCAACGGAATGTGCAACATCTGCTGCCTCTGTTGCTTTGTTCACCCCCCTGCACGGCCCCTAATGGCGGGGAGACGTAGTGCATCACTACTAAATCAGTTTCTATGCCTACACTCATGTGTGAACGTACAGTATACATAAGATACTACATAGAATATACACATAGAATGTAGAACATATTCACTACATAGAATATAGACACAGGTCCACACGTACCTTGGGCGCGGCGGTGCCCGCCGCACCCGCGCTGCCGCCTGCCCTCTCCTCAGGAGGCGTGTGCTTGAACAGGCCAATGTGCATCAGGTAGCAGAGCAGCGTGGCGAGCCCAATGATGTCAAGGGCGGCCACCGTCAGCATCTGCTGGTTGAGCGTGTTGGAGCTGTCGGCATCGCCGCGGTTGATCACCTGCGCAGCGGACGTTGGAGTTTGTATATTAGACTTGAGACGTTAAAGTTTGTAGATTAGTCGTAGAGACATGAGGGCGTGTGCGCACCGGTATAAACTACTACAGTAGTACTGAGTATTTAGTCGGGCAGGTAGGGTGCGCTCAGCAGCGAGGCGTGCTTGTACGCGTCGACGTCGGGCGCTGTGCCACGTGTCTCTGCCGGGAGGGTGGAGCGCCAGTCCGCAATGCTGAAGTTGAAATTGAAGTTGAAGGTGGACGCTGACCGTGGCACTGCTGCCGCCCGCTGCTAGTGCGCAACGGCGCTGTGACTGCTGAGCCGCTGCTCGGTTCGTTCGTCCATTTTCTGCACGGACGAAAGGCATGTGACGCGTGACATGCCCACGTGCACACACGCTGCACAGTCACCTTGGTGGTGGCAGCACAATGCGGGTTGCCCTTGCAGGCGACGCCTGCCAGCAAACATCATGGTGCGAGCCCCAAATGTTGTGAGCTCTCACCTTGCATGCGAAGCCAAATGCCAGCGCCAGCTGTGTGCCGTGGGCGGGACGGGAACAGCGGTGGCAGCGGCGGCGGCAGGGTCGATGACCACAAAGTGGCATAAGTGGTGTTGGTGATGGGCAACACATGCTGCAGCACCACGGCAATGGCAACATGTTCCTAGGAAGTACATACTGCGTGTGTCCGCTGCCACAACAGTTGCGCGGGTGGGCGCAACATGCTCTGGTTTCAAAAAAAGTGCACATCAGTTGGTGCCAGGATTGCACAGTGGAGTGCACACTGTGAATGCTTCCACAGCCGCGGCACACGCGTACTCTAGCAGCCTAATGCGCAGCAGCGTACGAAGCCACCGCCAGCTAGCACTGCAAGCCGGCGCTGCGGCCATGTCAGGGCAGCCTAGCCTAAAAGACCACACCTGCTCGTTGACCTTGCTCAGCAGCACACACACATGCACTACCCATGTACCACGTTCCACTGCTGACCAATGGCATCTGCGCAATGCAGCGTGCTATGCTACGTTGCGCCAAGCACCCAAGTGCGACACACTGTTACCCACAATGGCAAATGTGACGAGGTTGCTGGACAGGGACGCGAAGCGCGTGGTCTCGTTCCACTGCCCGCCGTGGATGGCGGCCATCATCATGGTCGCAAACCTGCACGCCCACAGCACACGCATGCACAAACATTCGCAGAGGCTTTATAGGCATATCGCGAGAGTGCAGTGCATGGTCGCACCCACAGCACACGCGCGCAAACGCATTCGCAGAGGCTTGTAAGCACAGCACGAGAGTGCGGTGCAGCTTCGACGACGCGGGCAGCAGCTTTTTTTACGCTCGCAGCACATGCGCGCAAATGCATTGTCAGAGGCTTGTAAGCACACCGCGAGAGTGCAGTGCAGTGCAGCTTCAACGACACGGGCAGCAGCCTTTTTGGAAACAGTGGTGCCAACCCCCGCCCTGGCGCGATGCTGCCGCAAGCGGGTTGGTTGACAGAGTACACATGGTGGCAGGCTAAGTAGTCGCGGCATGCTCTGAAGGTGTGTGGCGGGGGAGGGGGGGTAGACCCAAGTTGCGGCTGTTGTTCGGTTCGCTCAGGGGCGCGCATGGGTGCATGAACATGCTGGTGATGCATTCCATGGAGTGCACAACTGTCGTGCGCCGCAAGCGTGTTGCATGTCATGCAGCAGTGTGGGGCGCTGCACGTACCCAACGCTGGCGGCCAGCAGAGTGAAGAGGAGCAGGGCCACGGCTGCGTTCGACGACATCATCGGAAAGGCCTGACGCGGCAGCGCACGGCAGCGGTGAGCGCACAGCAAGTGACGTGCTCAGCAAAATCTCGTGTGTTCAACATGGTGCGCAACGCAAGTCAGCACGGGCATGGGCAGCAACTGCAGCGCGTGCGTTTGCCTCGCCACGGAATCATGATGGTGCTCCCGGTGCAAGTCAGGCACATGGAAGCACAACGCGGTTGCGTGGCCAACACGCGTTATCCTGTGCACGCATGTGTGCGTCGGTTCCACAGTGGTGGTGTGGCAGCTGTTGCAAGTTTGGCATAATGCTGGCACAGGCGCAACGGGTCATGGCCCATGGTTGCACTGACAGTGCGAGTACGGGCAACGCAAGAGAGTTCTGGCATGGCGCCATGTGTCCAGATGTGCACAATCCACAAAAGCTCCTGCGCTGACAACAGCTGGTGCTGACTGGCAAAGATGGCATGATGCTGCAGCAGCTCACCATCGTATCGCCATCGATCCACCTGGCAGCATGCAGTGGGAAACGAAAAGTAGAACAGTGTGTGCATTTGGAAATCAACAACTTCACCGAACTGACGCGCACGCTGCTGCCGCGCACCCGTGGTGTGTGCGCAGTAGGCTGACACTCGTCACCAGCGCTCGTCATGCCAACACGGATGACTACGACACGCAGTGCCGACGCTCGCAACAACAACCTGGACACCGCGTGCTGCTGCGCTGCCATGCTGCCTTCGATGTTCCTTGGTGACTGTGACGACGAAGAGAATAGGGCGAGAGAGCGGTATGGCACGCACGCGTGCGCCTGGCACGCCGCTGGATGCAGTACGGAGGTGGTGGCTGGCCCACGCCGCGGCTCGCAAGGTGTGCTTGAGCTGGACGACTGCTGTTGCTGCCACGCGTCTCTAACTTCAACGACAAGTCTTCTGGCAAGCAGTTGCAGGCTCGCACCCACCTCTGGGCAATGGACGCACAAAGGGCCAGCAGCACTATGAAGAGGGCCATGTGCCAGGCCACCCACAGCGTGGTGCCTATGAAGGCCCCGCCACGCTTGGAGGTCGAGGTGGGCATGATGACCTCTCTTCCTGCTGTCGGGCTGGCTCCGGGGAGGATGAGAGGTTCCCTAAGAATATCCGCTTCTGTCCTGAGTGCTTGCGACGCCGGTCGAGCTGCCTGCCGCTGCGGCAACAGCTTCAGCTCTGGGTAGGCAGATAGGAGCCCGCGCGGCTGCTGCTGCTGGCGGGGTCAAACTTGCGTCCACGTGCTCGTGTGTGGGGTGTGTTGGTTCTCCCTCCGCATGACGGGCGACGCCGCAGCGGCAACAGCGCGGGCGAGTCAAGCAACTTCAAGTGCTGCAAGTTCAACCTTCACTTCACCTTCAGTGCGACTATCAGAATGGGAAAAGGGGGGCAGAAAGACAGAAGCTCCACCAGAGAGATGGCATCTCATCAGTGTTTTTTTTCGTGTATCCAACCAGGACGCTGCAAAAAAGGTTGCCCACGATGCAATTTGCACAGCAGGCTGCGTAGCAGCACACGACGCCGATGATGCTGCTGCGCAATAACAAAAAACAGTGGTTGCTGCACATGGCACATCCAGGGCAGAATGCCGCCTGCTGCTGGGCCACACATGTGAACAGCAGCGGCATTCAATGCCCTGCATGTGGTACCTAAAAGCTGCTGCTGCTGGTGTGCGGCAGCCAAAATGGTTGCTGCCACCAGCAGCGCAAAACAACGCCCCTCTACCCCTGCTGCCGCCGCCACCAGACCTGTGGCGGCTGTGTGGCAGAAACGGATCCGCCAGCCTGCGGCGCAAAACTACTGCCGCGGCGGCAGGCGCAGGATCGTTTCCAACGCGATCGCGGCGCCCGCTTGCCGGTTGGTGGGGGCGCGAAAGCGAGCCACCTTGGCCACCTCAGGGTCTGCGTTGCCCATGGCCACAGACACGGCCGCCATCCTGCTCAGCAAATGGAGTCAGCAGCGCAGCAAAAGGGAAGTTGAGGTAAGGGCTGGTGTGGCGCAAGGTGGTGTGGTGCCAGAAACCATGCTCCTAGGCGGGGTGTGACGGCGCACCGACTCGCGTCCAAGGCGCTTGGACACGGGTGCCAGCGCGCTGCTGCTGGCGTGGCGCTGCGAGCTGCCAGTGCGCAGCGCGGCAGCGCTTGCTGCATGGTACGTCCCGTGTACAGTAGCTCAAGTGGGCGCACCCAGTGTGGACAACCATCTGCCGCCAGCCAGTGAAAATGCCGGCATGCAGGTAATGCATATGCAGCCATGGGGTGGCAAAGGGTGTGGGGCTTACTTGAGCATTTCGATGTCGTTTTCGGCATCGCCCAGGGCCATTAGGTTCTGCACCAGCGCGCAGCAACACCGGGACAGCCAGGCACATAGCAAGGCAGCAGATTTACGCACCATGTGGGTGTCACACAGTGCCAGGCTGCACTGGTGGGTACCACAGGCTGGTTGTCTCACAGAGTGTGCGTGAGCTTCTGTTGTGTGGTGCTGCTCCCTGTACAGCACTGGTGCCCTTCGCCGGCGCATTTGTAGGCACCAGCTACGCATCGTCCCAACTGCGGGCAATGTAGAATTTACGCCTTGGTTGCAGTGACTAACATGCCTAGACATGTGGATGCAGTCTGGTGCACTATAGTATCCGTCCATTGTCAACACCAGCGGTTGAGGAATGCCGCCACAACTGCGCCTGCTACTTGCTCCACTGCGGCCCACATTCCACGTGCCTGGTGTGTTTGTAGCAACCGCGCACAGCGCTGTCAGGGATTGTGCACACTCAGCACTTGATCCAAATATATTGCCGCTGCGCACCTTCTTGTTTATGCCCATGTGGTCCAGCAGCTTGCGCACACCCTCCCCCTTGGACGCGCCCAGCGGCAGCACCTCCAGCATCTGGGGCCTGCGCAAGGCATACGGCACAAGGCATCAGCGCAGTCACGCACCCACACTGATAAGCACTAGGCGTGTAATGCGGGCTGGTGGTGCTGCAAGAGAGGTGCGAGCATGCTGGCACGCACACGCTGAGCAACCTACATCAGTACAGCCCTGGGGCTGAGCACACACCAGTCAAAACATAGGCGGCACCTCACAGTGCTACGCGCTGACTGGGTCACACACCAGTGGGTGGGCACTCACAACGCTGGAAAGCAGGCATGATGAGAGCAGCTAGGGAGTGCTGCAAGCAGCTCTGCGAGCCCCTGCTGGACCAGCAAGTACACCCCACCACCAGGGCTGCCAAGCCAATCCGCACTGCCGGCCGCTACACAGGCCAGGTGGTCCATCCATGTTAATGTTATGTCTGTCCGCCTTATCTGCCCTTGGTATGATGCCTCATATGCCTGTTGCTGCGTCCCGCACAGCCACATGACACCCAAATCTTGTGCCGACGCTACCATAAGGCAAGCAACTGAGCGGACTACAGTAGGATACCAACAAAGCATCAAGCACACACAAGTGCGATGCACCACTCGCCCTCCCTAAGCGTGACAGCCTGCATGGTGCCACTCCAGCACAGTCGGGACGACTTCGAATAGTATTCGTCAGTATTTGCGAATAAACGTACGAATAACCGGCAATCGCACCCTATTCGTAGTCGCAGCAACTCTGCCTCCTCAATGCGACTGCTAGTCGCTTTTCGTCACCATGCTCACCGAAGCTATTCGTTCCCTAGTACTAGTCGCAGCTGAGGCTGCGACTAGCGACTGCCTTGGTCGGCGACTATTCGCAAAGGGCGAATAACCAGTCCCAGATTTGCGGGCCTCGTGCCCGCGGCGGCATCCGGGCAATGGCATGGCGCGGAGCAGCCTAAACGAGCGTGCACACGTGTGAAAACTCAATACTGGTGCACCAGCTTGCCAACCGGTAAGGCCAAGACGCCACATGGCTTTTGGAGCCTCAAGGCTGTCACGCATGAGCTCCCACTGCTGAGCAAGATTGTCCCAGCGGTTTTGGCACACCCTGCGTCTGCTGCGTACCGGTACATCGAGCGCAACTTTGGCATCGCTGCTCTGCTGCTCATCAGCAAGCACTCACTGCTTGACGTAGCCTGGGTACTACTAGACCTGGTCCTTTTCCTAAGGGCGAGCACCATTGGTTGAGCGCATCCCCGCAAACATGAGGCAGGTGCCACAGTGCCCTCAGGCAGTGTGAGAGGGGGCCCCAGGTGGTACCCTGACAAGGTGCCGGTGCGCCTGCGCACTGCTGCTGAGATCACGGCCACCCTGGCTCTGGCTAGGCATGCGCATGGTGAAGCAGCGACGGCTGCTCCACAGCAGCCTCTAGGCTGCGATTAGTATTCGCAAATTTATTCGTAGTCGCATTCGTAGCCTGTACTATGCGATGTTGCTGGCGCGAATAAAGTCGCAGCATGATACTAGTCGCAGCTGACCCAGCGACTGCCTATTCGCAGTCGCTGCAACGCCGTGACGCTCGAGCGACTAGTATTCGCTGTTCGTTCGCCCACTTGCGACTGCATTCGAACTGCGACTATTCGAAGTCGTCCCGACTGTGCACTCCAGCCAGACCAGCCCCAAAACTGGTGCCCATGCGTGCTGCCGAGGCTCAATAGTATGGCGCGCCATCACCGTACCGGTGGGGAGACCTAGAGTTCATCGCTGCTGCTTCTGAGAAGTAGATGATGAGAGTCTACATGCGCAAGACATGCGCCGCGACATGCTCACATGGCCTGCACCACTTCCCGCGCCCCCCCCATCACCCTACCGGTGGGGAGACCTAGAGTTTATCGCTCCTACTACATCACATATTACTAGGGTTGCCGGAATCGTAATATTTTTGCTAATTACTCCGTGATCGTAATCGTAGCATTATGTAACGTAACGTAAAAACCGTAATGGTATACTATGCATGCACGTGTAGACAGCACCGTGCGCCCGGGCAGCTGCACCCCCGTGTGAGCAAACGCTCGCACAAGCGAAGGGTCCTCGATCAGATGCAGGCCCACGCTATTGGTTTATAAGAAGTGGGCCAGGCTGCTTAGCGCCCGTTGCACTGCGCTGCTGGCGCGTAAAACAACCTGCGAGCTTTGCCGCCGCGCTCGTCTCTGTCCCCTCCACCCCCCTTGCAGCTCGGAACGCCGTCGGCGCATCCTACCAGTGAGAAGACCTAAGTTTATCGCCCCTGCACTACGCAACAGATTAACGCACTTCACATGCGCCACACATGCGCCGCGACGCGCGCTCACATGGCCTGCACCAGTGTGCTTGCCCCCCCCCCTCACCCTACCGGTGGCAAGACCTAGAGTTTATCACTCCTACACGACGAGCGTTCACACGCGCAAGACATGCGCCACGACGCGCTCTCACATGGCCTGCACCAGCGTCGCGCGCCCCCCCAGCAGCGCCGCCAGCTGCGGCCGCGCCTGCTCCACCTCCTCCTTCGGCGCCATCAGTATCAGCTTGTGCACGGGCAGCCCCCCCGCCATGGCGTCGTCCAACTCCCCCACTGCCTCTGGGTGAGGCTCGTGGTAGTCCGCAATAGTGCACACGTAGGGATCCTCCAGGCGCGTGCACACAATGCGGTCGCCGCTGTAGCCAATCAGAGACATGCTGCGGTCGCGGCAGAACTGGGGGGGGGGGGGGGGGGGGGGGGGGGGGGGGGGGGGGGGGGGGGGGGGCAGTGAGGGATGGGGGCGTGCACAGTGGGAACGTGGCACCGGCATGGCGTGAGGAGAGCGGTTTGTGGGGCGTGTTGACAGTGGCATAAAAGCAGTGCACCGGTGTCATGGGCCAATTTATGGCTCATGTGTATGCGCCACAGGTGTTTGGTAACAAAAAGCGCCGCGCTGCCGCTTTGCCAGAAGTGGTGGATAGGTAGTACAGTAGCTGTACATGCGCCACACACACGCCGCAAGCGGCCACCGTGGCTGCTGCAGTGGAGAAGGTACAGCAGCCTGGTGGCCATTCAGGTACGTACTTTGAAGTACGAACAGTGTCATGGTGGCACTGCTGCTGCATAAAGGGAGGTACCCAGGTACAGGTCTAGGCACATGTTGCTGAAGTACATCACAAGTACTTCATGTCGTGGGCTGGCATTAGCATGCTTCCGCAATGCGTAAACTTGCGTGCCCCGGTAGCGGCCCGCCAAAACCGCGACAAACACCCAGGGCCCTAGCAGCCCAGGCAGCCAGCACCAAGTTGCAACCTGCCTGTGCTCGGCATGCACAGGGTCGTTCATCCCACAATATGCAGGAGATGGCGTGTGCTGAACTGCGGCAGCGTGCCGACGCCCGGGCACTGAGCACCTGGCGCATGCAGACCTGTGAAGATAATAAAATACCAGGTGCCTGTAACAGATGGAAGGCTGCTTATCTGTGACACACATGTATTGCACAGCATACCTACCGCAGCACACAACCTGCAACTCCTCTGTGTCGCGCTGTAAGATCGCACACATTGTCGTGTGTTTTTAAGGCCCAGCAGGTGTCAACAGCAAAGAGTACCAGAAGCACATACTAGGGTTGGGATGCACAGCTGCAAACTCTGACTGCCAGTCAGCCTGTCAGCTCACGCCGGCATGATCTCCAAGTACAGTACCCTCCAAGGCCACACACTCCATGACATGTGCACATTGCAGCAGCCTGTTAAAATGGCCACCATGTGGGCATGCCTCACATGTCGCTGACCCTATTTGCGATGCCCTGCATGTACCGCCATTGCGGGAATGTAAGTCCCTTGTGACAACTGGCAAGAGCGCAAGCCAGGATAAACTTCAATTTTCGCACAGCTGCACCACCTCGTCGCAATGCCACAGCCCAGCAGCGTTTCAGAACTGCCCTCACTCCGCAGCCCTGGCCCGTTCAACCCTTGCGCATGTACCGTCACTGTGAACCATCGCAACAGTGATAACTTATGCAAGTCGAAACAGCACTAACTTGAAGCCCATTTCGCTGCCACTGTAAGCGCACCCTACACGCTCGCTCGTGCTCCGCCGCTGCCCGCTTTTCTACTTCAACTCTACTTCAGAAGTATCTGTACATGCATCATCCAACAGATAATATGAGGTAGCAGTTTGTACACGTGCGCACATGACCTGTTGCCACTGGCACAATACTTCAAATACCTTGTGAAAGTGCTTAGAAGTACACTTCAAGTACTACAGTAGTACAGTATGTACTTCTGAAATGTATTGAAGGACAAACTTCAACTTCAATGTCGGCCGCGCACCTGCGCCACCTCGCGCGCAATGTCCAGGTCCAGTAGCCGCTCAAAGATGACCTCGCTCTCCGGCCCCGGCCCATACACAATCAGCCCCTGTATGTACACGCCAGGCGCCCCCCTCTCCTTGAGCGCCTGCGCGGCCCGCCCCAGCGTGTTCATCATGCCCGCGCGCGACTTTCCCGTCGCGGGGAAGAAGCACACGCCCGTGTCGAGGGCGGCAATGATGGCGTCCTGCACGCGCGGCGGCACCTGCAGCGCGCGTGTGCACGGCAGGAGACGATGGGGGGTGGGGCATACCTCAGAAGTATACAGTGTATGGGGCATGTGCGATTGTGCCTGGGTGTTGTGCTGCAGAGGCAGCCGTTGGAAGCATGCGCGTGCAACAGCGGTGATTAAGTGTGAAGAGTAGCTTGAATTGGTTAGTGTTCCTGTGGCGCACCTTGATTGTGCTGCTGCGCGCCTGAGGGACGCGGCGTGGTTCGGTGCGGCAGAGAGTCGCGCACAGAGCCTAGCCTCGCAGTGCAGCAGAGCATGTCAAGTAATGACTGCCCACAGTGCAAGCTCAGCGCAGCTGGCACTGCAGCATTGGCAGTTGTGACGTGTGCACACATGTGCATTGGCACAGCACGCAAAAAATCTCTGGTATCAACAGGGGTGCAGGTTCTGTGCACCTTCTAAGATGGCACATGCATGGTGTCCTGCCTCCCGTTGCTTACAAGAGAAAATGGATGACAGTGTTAATGGTATAAACCCATGTACCATGTTGAATGCCTGCCAGCTGCTTACCATTAAGGCACACTGTGTATGTAATACACAGCTGCACAGCATTCGGGGTGCCATGGCTTCTATAGTGGCATGGGATGGTCTATTGCACCTTCGGCACAGAAGATGCGATCTCACGTGCCCATTGCTTAGCGTCATCTATGATTAAGAAGAAGACACGAAAACAATATGTTAAGGCCTTCTACACACCAACGCCTCTCGCACAGCTAACCACCAGCGCAACCCAATGGCGGTTACAGTGCTGATGGCGTTTTGAAAACCGGTGCTGCAGACACCTCTGACAGGGTGCGAGTACGCACTGGGGCCCTTAACTTCACTACCACCCACCGTGAGTGTCTCATCAGTGCAGGTGCCATCTATGTCGCAGGAAATCGCCTTTATCTCAGGCAGGTCCGCCAGCGCCTTCCCGTCCAGCTCCGTCACCAGCACCTGCTTCTGTCCCTCTGCTGCTGCCGATGATGCTGCATGAGCCGCTGTTCTTGAGCGGTGGGTGAAAGCGGAGGAGGCCAAGCCTCTGGCACACCTGTTGCCGGCCAGGCACAGGGCCAGCACGCCAGCCCGCCTCAGCAGCATGCCCTACTGCTGCCACAAAGAGCAACCCACACACACACCACGCTGCTCCTGGCTCGAGTTACCACAGTGACCACGGCCGCCCAGCGCCCAGCGCCCGCCGTCGTCGCCCCGAGGCGCTTTGGGCAAAATGATTTGCGCCTGGGCGCGGCGCACACTGCAATTGACAATGTGCAAGCCTTCACTGGCAAGGGAAGGGGGGGACGATGAATCCGGCGGCCAACCTGCCATGCTTGCTAGGCGAGATGCAGTGCGCTGCCGACTGAGCCGCCCCAGCGCCTGCTGCGCAGCTCCTCCCCCTGTCGTAGACCTGCAAATGCTGGAGCCTGCCGCTGGTTCGAGCGCTAAGGTTTGGGGAGTCGCCTAGGGCTCCAACCACCTGGCTGCTGCAGCTGTGCAGCGGCACCACTGGCACAGGCACGATACCAGACGGGCACATAGGCCGCGCTCGCACACTGGTGCACCACCACTATGACCATGATGGTGGTACCAGAGCTGTGTCTTCAACTCAACGGAGATAAAGCGGAGACCGAACAAACGTCAACGGGCACTCACTTGACCCTCGATCTTGGGGCCCACGCCAGTGTGGGTGCTCTAGCAACTGTCACACAGCACCCACTCCTGGCAGGGAGGTTGGTTGGCGGAGGGGCGGCAACTTGCCGCCGGCAAGGCTTTGTGCCTGCAGCAGCGAGCGGTGCTCCCGGCTGCATTGCAAGGTAAGCGTGCCTGTGCGACGAGCGTTCCGTTCCGTCTTCTGGGGTGATTGAGGCAACTGTCAGGGCCGTCATGACGCGCCACTAAGCGCCGCTGTCATCGGCGTTGCTTGCTGCCCTGCCCCCGTCGCTGCCTAGGCCGGCGCCTAAGGTCTGCCGCAGCAGCTGCGGCCACGCTTCATGGTGCAAACGGGATGGTTGTCGACACACGCCTGGGTAGTCACCGCCGGGCTCTTCGTACTGCAACAGTGGCCCCAAGCACGTGCACACCCCCTGTGCTTGTCCTTCACTGCCCCCCTGTATGGGGACGCTGCGCCAGAGTACTCGTTCTGCACCTCCCTCAATGGTAACCCCGACGGAGGCTGCTGTACCCAGGAACAAGAGGCTGCACTGAAGGCCAAGTACGACCAGGTATGCCCCAGTGCTGAGCGGTAGGTTGCTGGTGGCATTGGTTTGTGGGGTAACCTATGTGGGTCCAGGGCAGCTGGGCCGCAGGGAAGGTCTTCACCAACGAGGCCGGAAGTCAAATATTGGTCAGCACGCTCCTCACATGTAGGCACTTGCATGCAATGTGTGCGCTTTTGGGCCCGTGCACAGCTGTAGTGTGGTGTAGTGCCAGGCGGGTGCTTCCCGAAGTCCATCTGAGCACCACTGAGACTGTGGGTGGTTGCACAACACCAAATGCAGTTGCAACACATTATGTTGCAGCAGCTGACGCTGCGGTGCCAGGGCGACCCATTGTTTGCCTGACGTGCCTATGACTCATACTTCAGAAGTATGATATGAGTCATGACATGACTCCAGGTCTTGAAGTTCTACACTAACTCTTCCTTAAATCGTTTTTTTGCTCTGACGCGCGACTTGTTTTGCAGGTCATTGCAGAAGCTGCGGGGGCGGTCTCTGGGGAGTGCGCACAACTGCTGCAGGAGGTGACATGTGGCAGCTGCCATCCGTGGGCAGTTCATCTCTTTGAGGTGTGTCACACAAGTCCGCCGCCGCCACGCGCTGCAGCCTGGACCACATGAAATCCATTATCTGACGGTACCTAATACATATGATTACGCTACAGCAGCATAAGTACTTCGAAGCAGTTACTTGCAAGTATTATTGATAAGTATGAAAGTGTTATCACTCACCGGTTGTGCAGCAGCGCGCCGTGGATACCGCCGTCTGGACTCCCTACCTCATGGATAGCCTGCCGGTACGCCTAGTGCTGTTGGCCAGGGACGCCCATTAACTGAAGTGGTTGTCCCTGCCTCATACTGACGCTGCTGGTACCTGCTACAGCCTCGCTGGGGTGCGGTATATGCTGCAGCCACATTCCTGCTTGCTTTGTAAAATTCGATGTAGGGCGTTGGCACATGGATGTCAAGGTTGGGGCTATTAGAGTAGCAATATGTTGCAGCTGGCTGGGTTACGCGTGTGCAGCAGCCAGTCATCAAGCCAACTAGGTGTGACACTCAGCACTCTGGCACACTGTCACAGTGTGCTGAGCAGCTTTACTGGACGTTGTGATGTACATTGAGCCACTGGCATGGCTGGGCTTGCACTGCAAAGGCGGCTGCCATGCTCTCGCCTGTGCAGTGCAAGCCTCTCCTGGTACTTAAATAAATACACTGCTAAATACACTGCTCAAATACTTCGAAGTACCGGTACGGTAGGTCCAAAATGCAAGTGGCGCTGCAGCCCCTCAGCTGGTCCAAGTCCTGCCTAACCCCCATCGTTTGCTGCGGCACACACAATGAGGGAAAGGACTCTGGCAGTCGAACCGATGAACTTCAAGTCTCCTAGCCAGGCGTATGCACTGCCACCGCAGCTTGCTCCATTGACCCGCCTTCGCAATGCACGTGTCTGCACCTCCCGCTTGTCGCTGCCACCAACCGCATCATGGCAACATTCTGCACCGTGCCCCTTGGTCCTGCTGGATACAGGAACTGGGTCCGGTGAGTGACTGCAGGCATGCCTCACTCGTTTGTACTCGTGCGTGCGTCGGGCACTGGCGTAGACTGGTAAACCTATCGGGTGTGCATGCTGCACGTCGAAACGCACCGACAGCTTGAGTGGGCAGTCATGCGCAGGCATTCATACCTGCTCGCCGCACCTGTACTGACAAGGCCCTGTGTCGTGCAAGGCGACTCATCAGTGCCGCTCCCATCCTGGTGCGGCTTTGCCTCACACGTTGCGCTTGCTACCATGGCCTTCTGAGCCAGCCCGCACTCACGCGCGACCGTCGCCGCTGTCACCGCTGCTGGCAGACGCTTGGCCCGCAGGATGGCATGATGCTGTGCGGCGGCTTCTGTGGCGAGTACGTCACAGCATGCGGCGCCGCGCTTCAGCTGCCGGCAGACTTGTGCGACCAGCGCTCGCGCTCTCCCGCCCCCTACTACTGCTACCCGTTTGCTGTGGAAGTGCCCGCCATTGCGGACCCCGACAGGGTGGTGCAGCCGGCGTTTCCCGGGCTGACATTCCCGGGATCGGTGACCAGCATGCAGCTGGTGCCCGGGGAGGACACCTGGTGGATACTGGACCAGGTACTGGTATATGACTTGTGCATGTCTGTGCTGCTGGCGCTGTGGGGCGCGCTTCAGGGGGGGGGGGGCTTTGTGGTTGGTGCACACTGTCACGTTGTTGCTGTGCGAGGGGTTGATTGCATCGGTCCTGTGCATGTGCACACATAATGAAGTAGGTAATGAAAGCTAGCATGCTCCAAACCTCCCCCCCATGCAAACAGTGTGGATGTGCTTCAAAGTTGTTGTGTTTTGTGCTGGTGGTATGCGTTCTGCTCCGTATGCAGCGGTTGGCATATCGTACTGGTCGCGTGCGGGCAACGGTGCAAACGCGCCATCTGTGTGGCTCTGCAGCTGTTGCATGAACCATGCAGCATGGCTGACCATTACCTGTGGCCATGTTTTCTTTGCTGTCGCATTTGCTGCTGGTGCTGCTTGGACCATGCTACATGCGGCTCGGCGCAGTTGGGCGTGGTGTGGGCCTTCCCAAATACTCCGGCGGCAACTAACATGACACTTGTACTGGACATCTCCTCCAAGGTACTACCGCGCCACATGCATGTATAAAACAGGCCTGCCTCCTGCCCTATTGTTGGCACTGCAGACTACCCGCTCAAGCATGTCTGCATCTGTCTGCAAAGGCATGGTTAGCTACATGGCAGTTGGGCCTTGTGTTGCCACATGCCACATGTGGCCACACACTGGGCCGCTGATGCTAAGCCGTCACTTTTCCAGCAACACAAAACTCATGCCTGTGCCGCCATCCACCGAGAAACTGGTAACCGTGTCGGCTCGCCACCACGTGCTTCCACGCCACTACCGGCTCTGTCGTGTCTTGACCAGGTGCTCTTCAATGGCGAGATGGGGCTTCTGGGGTTGGCGCTGCACCCGAACTTTGCCAGAAACCGAGCCTTTTACCTCAACTACATCTCCCTTGACACTGCAACCACCATTGCACGCTTTACGTGGGTGCCTGGCGACGCCGCGGCCACCGCTGAGTCAGAGGCGGTGGTGGTCACGTGGCCCCAGCCAGAGGTTAGTGTCCTTTAGCTAGTTACAGCTAATTGAGACTGCAGTTCATATTACTTGTTCATCGGTTTTTTGAAGAGGTACATAGTTAGCTAGGTAGGGCAAGCGATCAGCAGCGTTTCATCCGCCATATCTGCGCTTCCGGCCATGTTTGCCGCCTGCGCACTTGGCAGCTTGAGTGGCATGAGCGCGGGTGCGGCGGGCATAGCGCGGCTCGGCGTGTGCGCGAACGCAGGGAATGCGCATGCGGTGTGTGCAGTTTGCACACTGCATACTTTGTAATGTAAGCCCTGCATTCTGTACAGTGTGTCAGGAGCCGAAGCGAATGGAAACCACATGCACCCTGCAGCGTGCTCAGCATGCGTACACCGCAACCTGCACAAGCCTGCAGGCGCGCGCGCTGCCTTGCCGTTGCATAATAAATGCCTGCTACGGCGTTCACCGCCCTGTGAAAGCGCACACGCATGCCGTGACTGCCGGCTTGCGCTGAGCACCTGCCCCGTGTGGTGCTGCGTGCACTTCCAGGGCAACCACAATGGAGGGTGGATTCAGTTCGACACGGTTGGGGTGGACGCGGACGCACCGATGCACCATTTCTACATTGGCACCGGTGATGGCGGGGGGGCGAATGACTTACACGGTGTCGACGGGAACGCACAGAGCCTGACGACGCCTTTGGGAGGCATCCTGCGCATGAGGTGTGTTTCAAAATGTGCCGCCGGTGTTTGTGGCTGAAATGTGGTTTGGTGCGGCGCCGGCACCACCAGGTTGCCCACTGCTGCCGCCGCTGCCGTCGCCGTCCAGCGGTGAGCATGTTTTCAGGATCGCTGTTGGTGCCCGACTTGTGGTAGTACACTGTACCTCAAGTTCTTCTACCTTTGAGTAGTACCACAGGCATGTACGCCTTTTGAGCAGTGCCATTAGCTCGCAGTTGTGGGCGTGCAAAAAAGCCTCTAAGATAACATTGTGCCGGCATGTACAGTAGCAGCCGAATGCACTACTGCCCACGTGTGTGGCCCATACACACATACTCAAAGCTGTGGACTGGCAGCAAGAGGAATACGGCACACGGCCTGAATGGCTTCAAGCTAGAGTGGAACCTGCATGAACCCTCCTGAGTACCATGGCCATACTCTGCCCCACTCGGGACCGAGTGCAACGTTGTTGGAGGCGTGCAGCACGGTGTATGCAGCACCAGCATCACGATGCGTGCGGCCTTAACCTGGCGCTTCTGCCGCGCTGTCGTTGTGTCGTCTTGCCTTCGCTCCCAGCATCTCGCAAGCGCAGGCGGTCAGCCCCGACCTGCCCCTATACGGCATACCTGCGGACAACCCGCTGGTGAATGCGACCCCCACGGGCGAGGCCGCCTCCAACGTGCAGGCTCTGTACGCATGGGGCCTGCGCAACCCATGGCAGTGCTCCTTTGACAGGTACAGTTCGTGTGCCGGTACATGTTTCATATTGCATCGACTGTGCAGTGAGCTTTGTGCGGTGTGAGGTAGGGACTGCAGACGGCGGTACCCATCATCCTATGGCGAGCCGGCCTGCCCACTCGGACGCCCCGCTCGCCTCCCGACCTGGCTCAGGTAGTGGTGGCCGCTCCGGCGGTGGTGGCTCCATGTAGGCCGCCAGGGTGGGGGGGGGGAAATTCTTGTTGCCGATGCACGTGGTGCCTGTCCTTGACGGCCCCAGTCATTACCACACCCATAATGCAGCCCCTCTTGCACTCGCTCTGTGCCGTCCCTGCATGGCACCATACAATACAGACATTGAGGACAGTTGAGGGCGTCTCAGCCATGCGGCCCAAAAATTTGCATCTCTAGTTGTCCTCGATTTCCAAACACAGTCTTGTGGGCGGGCCATGTGCGGGGCGCGCCGAGCACACGATCTGAACACGATGAACCGTCATTGTCTGTGTGCGCTCCGCGACCGTGCCGCCGCTGCTGCGCCAATGTACCGCCACCACTGTGTGCTGCTCAGGGAGACGGGGCAGCTGTGGTGCGGCGACGTGGGCCAGGACCGAGTGGAGGAGGTCAACATCATACGGGCGGGTGGCAACTATGGGTGGAGGCGCCTGGAGGGGACGCGCTGCAACAGGGAGGCGCCAAACTTCAGCGGCGCGTGCGACGACGCGGGTTTCGTGCCGCCTGCGTACCAGTTCTGCCACCCTGACTTTCAAGAGAAGCCGGCTGCAGACGAGGCAGAGGAGTCGGCCGCGGTAAGTGAAGAGAAACGTAAAAGGTTGCTAAGCCCAGATGCTGCCGTGGCTGGGGCAAAAACGCCAGGCCAAAGCCTGCGGGGTGATTTGTCCACCTGGTGGAAACGCCAGACAGCCCCCACACCTACTCACTCTGGTCAGTGTCCTTGAGGGCTAGGGATGATGCAGAGTACAATTAACAACAGGGCTTACTTGTAAGTGCCACCTGCGATTGTGGTGCCGGTATCGGCTGGCGCCAGACATGTGACGTTGCGCTGCAGTGTGCGTGCCGCCAGGCGTGAGGTGCTTGCGTAGAAGTGCGCACATGCGCCTGCAGAGCGGAGGGTGGCAGCTTGACGGGTGCATGTGCTCCAACTTGGCAGTGAGTGCTCCAGTCGGCTGTGCAGCACCACGCAAGCCATTTGTCGCCCAGTTTCGTACACACGGGGATGGTGGTGTCTTCGATGAAGGCATGCTTGGTCACATGCATACGGATATGTATATCCTGGCAGTTGGCCTCAGCAGAAGCGCCCAATCAGGCAGGGGGGTGGCATACCATTTCCTAGGGTAGGTCGCTGTGACAAATATGTACACATGTATGTATAATAATTTGTGCAAGTGTTTATCGTGTTGCAACCATCTTGCTGCTCCACCTTGTTCGCTGCTTGTCCCTCTGACAGGTGTGCAAAGGGCAGAAGGTCACAGGGCGCTCCATCACGGGCGGCGTGGTGTACCGTGGCAAGCAGTTTTCAGCAACACTGGGCGGGCGCTACCTTTTTGCAGATTTTGAGAACTATTTACTGGCTGCAGTGGGCTTCGACACTGTTACAGGTGGGTGCCTCAAATTTTACGCGTTACACTTTCGCAGCGTGTACGCTGCCTTGAACTGGGCTTACATTATTTTTGTGCTGTGCACTATGTTACGTGCACCTGCTGTGCACCTCTGTCTCTCTGCCTAGTACAGCATGGCGTCCTGCCCTGCTGGCACAACCAAGGTGTGCAGCACAACGGGTTGCATGGGCTGGCCCCAGCTCAAGCTCACGCGCTGGCCAAGGTGGTGCGCTCAAAACCCTTCAATGCAGTGGCGGCCAGCCAACATGATAATGTTATTCCTGCACGCACTCGCTTGCCGCTTGAAACCGCGCAGAAACGTGGTCCGTTGAGACCATATTGGCGGACGCCACAAATGGCCTTGGCCAGATCTCGTCCTTCGCTCAAGACAGCGATGGCGAGGTGTACCTGGTGTCGTATCACCCCCCAAACGTCTACCACCTCCCATGCTTCGACTGCGCCGAGACCAGCAGCGGCGACAGCTCCCTCTCCACAGCTGCCGTGGCGGCCATTGCCACTGCCGCTGCCGTGGCCGTGATTGCGGCTGCGTGCCTCGTGGCGTGGCGGTGCAGGAAGCGCAGTCCGGCGGCGGACAAACCAGAGACCGCGCCACCTTCAGTGGCGGAGTTGCACAACCGTTGTACCAAGCAAGATGTATCATACGCTGCGCGTGTTAGCCACGTTTTGGTGTGAGCGCGCGACACGGCTTCTGCCCGCAGCCGTCGCGCAGTCTGATGCAGCCACACACTGTGGCATATCAGCGGCAATCGCTGCTGTGCAGTATATTCCCCGGTTGTTGCATCGTCATACACACACAGTGTGCCAGTGGCAACCATTGCTTATTTTAGCCCAGTCACTATGGCACTGGCGAACACTGTCCATTGTGGCCGCTTAGTGCCACTGCCATGCCGCCCTTGTGGCCAACGCAGTACGGGAGCACAAGCATTGCACCCATAAATCCCTGCTCAATAGGGGTCAACCACTGCGTTTGTGCCTACATCCCTTGGTTTGTAACAACATCCGTGCATGTGCTATATTGAAATATATCAACGGGCCATAAGCACTTACTTCACGCAGTCGCCGCGGGCATTGTGTCTATGCAGTTGCTGCATCTCTTTGAGCCGCCCTTACGTCCCGCATGCAGTGCAGCTTCTGAAGCCATGTGTATGCTGCAGGCAGGGTACACTGCCATACCTTCTTACAGGCACTAGATGTGGGCAGCGCACCCATGCTGCAGGCACGACAGGCAGCTGCCGCCATGCCTTCACCACAAAGATTGCACATGTGTGTAGGTGGCTGCTTGCTGCTACCTACAGCTGCCACACCTCACACTGGGGCCAGCACTCCTACTACTGTGGTTCGTGCGTGGGGGCCGCGGCCACATCAGAAGCGTGGTGATGTCCCACGAGCTGCGGCACAGCAGCCGTGGCCCCACCCTCTTGAACACATCATGATATCACACCACTGAGGTATGCTGCATCATGCAGTTCCAAGTGAACATCATATACTCGGAAGTAGGCCAAGGAATGAACAGAGTGAGGCGCTTTTGGCGAAATGATTGGCCCACAGGGCGCCAGGTCGGCGCACTATGGCACTGTTATTGACCATGCGCTTGCCGAGCAGAGCCGGTTAGCAACAGCGAGGGCAGCAACGCCATGGCATGCTTGATCATCGTAGAAAGAAAAAAAACATGTGTATGTGTAAGTGTATCGTACTACTGTGGTACTACTACTAGTAGTACTAGTAGTACTCTGGACTACCTCGTTGAAAAAACTACATGATGTGAGGTGCCCGACAGTGCAGCTGCAACGGCGCCCGCATGACCCTGCGGCAGCGGTCGCACCGTGCTGCCTCTGGCTCCGAATTTACCTGGCGATGCAGGCGCACCACGTTTGGGCGGCAGATGCGCTGCTACAGAAACGGAAGGGGAGGATCTGACAGTACCTAGGCGGACCAGCCTTTGGAATGCGGTCGAATGCCTGCCTGCCTCCACACACAGAGTGGCACCGCGCATGTTGGCATTACACCTGCTTGGCACTTTGTGACAGTGCGGCATGTGGTGCCGCTGCCTGGCGCCTGACCTGCCACGCGCGCACTAGCGGCTCTCTGCGCAGCTCTCGCAACTTGAAAAAAAAAGGGTAATTTACCCCGCCGGCTGCTGCCAGATGGGGTGTGCCGCCACGGTTGCTGCTGAACGCCCGGGCCGCGCACCAGATGGGGCAGCCGCGTAGAGCTGCCAAGTGTGGCCAGGATAGTTTGCGCCGGTGCATCGCCAGCCGTCGCTTGCACGGCGCAAGCTGCTGTCCCCCCACGGTGGTGGCGCATGCGCACGCGGCTGTTAAAATTGGGAGACGTAGCCAGAGAACTTGGCTGCAGCGGAGCGCATGAGCTGCTTGGCCTCCAGCGGCAGGTCATCGTCTTCATTGGAGTCATCCGCGCTCACAGGCGCAGCAGTGGTGGCGACGCGGAGATTGGACTGCACACGAGAGGCCCCCAGCATGCAGCCAGCAAGGCATGGCGCCCGCGTGATGTCAGTCCATGTCATGAATGTAATGGCAGCACGTCAGCAGGTGCACATGAGATGCCAACAACACTGCAACGCATGGAAGAGCGTCAACCGTATGCACACGGGAGAGACTGCCTCAGACGGGGAGAGGCGGGCGGTGCTGCTGGTCAGCCAGGTGGCAGCATGGAGCAAGGCATGCATTGTGCCTGATGAGCAGTGCAATGCACAGGGCCCCACCTGAGAGCGTGCCACATCCCACGGAAAGCGCGTGAAGGGCGTGCAGCATGCCTTGGCCATGCTGCACCGGTCACAAGGCACGGATGCAGCACCAATAAACAGGCTCAAACATGAGGCGCATTGAGTACTCTTTGAATGTTGTAAGGCACAATTTGGCATGGGCGTGTGTGGACAGCAGCGGCTACAGCTGCTGCTAGCAAGCGTTCGCACTGCCATAGATGGGGGATCCAGCGACTCGCAGGCTGGTGGCTGTGCCCTCCCTTGTCATGCACACTCACACCTGTGTGGTGCCCTTGCGCGCACAAGTACTTCCACATAGTGCTCATGCTGCAAGGACAGGCTGGCAATTCTCGGGTGCTCACCTGTGGAACATGACGCAGAAGGCCATGTACCTGCAACATCGTCGCATTACACGCACACACGTCACAAGCAATGCACTTAAGCTAGTCAGCGGCTGATGGCATGCACCATTGTGAGACCATGTGCGTGTTCGCACGTCAGACATGCACACAACCATGCTGCGGAATCAGGGCGCTCTACGGTGTATTCTACACTGTGCAAGTGCAAGACCCAGGTTTGCCACCAGCCAGTGTTGTGGCTGGTGACAGAGGGCCCTGCCGGGTAAGCGCCATATACCTACCCATTCGACTTCGCACAGCGCAGCAGCACCAGTAGCACCGGGCATGGCTTGCTGTTGCATTCAGCAGCAGCGCCGCCAGCACATGGCAGACCATTGAAGGACGGACATGAGGCTCACCTGTCCAGAGCAGCAATGCGGGACTCGTAGAAGAAGTGCAGTGGCATGCCCATGTCCTGTATGTCGTGGCTGCGCTCGTCGAGCTTGCTTGCGAAGGCCATGCGCAGGCTGGGGGCATGCAGGTAGGAGGGGTCCTCCTGCGGCGGCACACGACAACATGGCATAGCAACATGGCATAGCAACATGGCATAGAAACATGGCATAACGCACATGAAGTCCTTACCATATGGCACACTAGCGTGGCACAGCCGCGTTGCGTGATGGGCATGACATTGAGTGACATGTGTCATGCGGAGTGCAACATAGTCGAGAGAAGTGGGAGCATGTAGGCACCATGGATCAAAATGTGACCGGCTGGAACCCACCCAGCACGATAGGCAGGACCACATCAAATCGAAGTACCACTTGGCACATAAGTGCAATATACCATTCCAGCAAGGTGACGCTGCATAAAAGCTCGTGCAAAACCATATGCAGACTACATACCATTGAGTATGCATGCTAATGCCACATGCAGCGCGTCATACATTTGGGTACGTCTGGCTTGCAAGAAGCGTGCACAGCCACCACAGTCTCACAGGTGCGGTGTCGCAGCGCAGCCATATGCCACAGCATGCCACACGCATGCACGGCATCAAATGTGACAGACCTTCTGCTTGTCCATCTTTGACACCAGGGCCACGCGCAGGTGGTGCAGCAGGCCCGGCGTCAGGCTCGAATCGCGCCGCATGGGCATGCTGCTTCGCTGCTTGCTGATGCGGCGCACCGGCGGCTGCGGCTCCTGCTGTGCCAATGCTGCCTCGTCGTCAGCCTTGAATCCTTCACAGTGGTGGGCTCCGTAGGGCAGGGACTGTTTGCGGCAGCAGACGGGCGCAGCAGCAGGCAGTCAGATGAGACGCATGCATGCAGTTTTGGTAATGAGAGAGCGAAACATGGGAAAATGCCATTTATCAAGCTGTCCAGCTGGAACATGTGGATTTTACCCAGTGCTCCAGCAGTGGCATGCGGGTGCCAGCAGACGCGTGGCAATGAGGGAGCCGCATCCCTGCATGGTGTTTGCTTGTGGAGCTCTGTAGGCGGTACTGCTGCACGCTGGCAGAGGGCTGGGTGCTAGTGACGGGCGCGCTGAGCAGCTGCTGCAGTAGCAAGTGACACTTGCTAGTCAACCCTTGAGCTGCTGCCTTGTTGTGCTGACCACCAAAGGGGCTACACAAGCCGTATATGCAGAGGCCAACGCCACGGCATACCACCCAGACGTATCAGGCACCGAGCATCAGCAGGATTGGCCATTTCAGCTGCAGCACTGTACCTGGACGGCCTCAAAAGCAGGCCCGCAACACTCGAATTGGGTTTTCAAACTGGGTCAGCGAGCATAAAACACAAACACGCCTGCATGGCAGCTCCGCCATATGTCCAGCTGCCTCCAGCGGATGACCTGGCTGGCAGCTGCGCAACACATAAAACGGGTGCTCAAGCTGGGCCAGTGGCAGTGCCCTCCCCCCACACACACACCTGGAAGAGGTCCACCATGTGTGGTAGTGTGCTGAGCGCCATCTGGCGCTTGAGACGCTCCAGGCCGCCCTCGTGCACCTTGTCCCCCCACACATCCTTGAGCTGCATGGCACGCGGGTTCACAGCGCAGAGGCATCATACAAGGGTTCACGCAGCAGAGGCACCACACAAGGCTTGACACCACCACTGGCGCCGGAGCAGCGACGCTGCACATAACGCACCGCTCCTGCGCTGCACCAAAAAGCAGGCTGGCAACATACTTCCGAAGTATTCGTGTACAATATGTATATGTGTGTGCAGACGCAAAGCAGTTGTTTACAAGCAGTGATATTGCTGCATGCAGCCGGTGCGCATTGACACTTGTCCCCCCCGCCATGCTGCTGCTCCCATGCCAGCCGCCAAGGCAATGCAGTGCAGTGCCGCCACAGGTCTGTGGCCCGCACATGGCTGCTGTCAACCAATACCTCTCAGCAACGTGTGCACCAACCTGATGCGTCGCGGTGTCCCATGCCTGCTGCACGCGGTTGCCGATGGCCTCCAGCATGGTGCCCGTGTAGGGCTTGGCGGCCTGCGCAAGCGAGCTGTACACCTCCTCATCCAAAAAGTTCCTGTGCACATGTGGTGGGGGCACAATCCATGAGAAGTTGACAATGTTAGCAATCTCTGCACTTGAGGGGCATTGACTGGTGCAGAGGACAGGGAGGACACACTTGTCACAGTGACTTGTGACATGCGGAACTTGGGGAGGGGGGGGGGCAGCAGGGTTGGTAAAGGACAGGGGCACCAGTTACCCACGTCCACAACACTGCCCGCCCGCACGAAGCCAGCAGCGGTTACATGTAACAGCAACACATGGGATGACGCGGCCCGCAGGCACGTAAACCCTGCATCACGACAGGTCAAAGAGGACACTTTCATCACCACCACAGCACCCTGCGCACCCTGTCTGCTTCACGAATTAGCCGACTACCACTTGGCAAGTGGGGCGAACGGCCAGCTGCTCTCACCGGCGGTTGCTGGGCAGCACAATGTGCTTGTCGAAAGCCGCTACGGCATATGGGTTGTGCCCCACAGTCACCGTCTCAGGCCCGACCCCCCAGTTCTCAATGAACACGGCCTGCTTGACAGCCAGTATCACCGTGTGCTCTGTCTTGGTCAGTGCACTCAGCCTGTGCGTGTGGAGAAGCAGCGTTGACACTAGCAGCGATGTTGATCATGTACACGTACTATGGTCATCGAGGTTTGCATGCCAAGAGCAGCGTCAGTGCGGTGACGTGGCATCAAGTGTGTGCGCAGCCACATACCTGCCATCAGGGCGGCCCACAGCCAGCAGCACACCTCGAGCCACGCGGTGCGTGAAGCGGTGCACAAAGTGGTCCACGCCGCTGCACACACAGCACACACAAACACACGGGAAACAGCAGTGATGGCAACAGTCCGTCACAGCGCACATTTCCATGTCCATGCTCACACCATGCTCACGCCATGCCCTGGCACGGGGATCGCCAGGTCTGCAATTAAGGTGGTGCCGCCGCATGTCCACATGGTGCGCATGCTCTGCCCACCACCTGCTCCAGAGCATTAGAGTCATCAGGTGCGGCACGCGGCGGCACCGTTGGTTCGCAAGAAATCCCACCAGCTGACACGCGCAAGGCACACGAGAAGTGTGCGCGCACACGCACGCACCTTGCGCCGTGCACGTCCAGGCCCACAAAGCCGTACGACATGCTCAGCAGCTTGGAGGCAAACGACTCGGTAAGCTGGTGCACCATGGGCATGTCCACAACCACGAGCGTGCGCCGCCCGGTGCGCGCCCACAGGCGCCTGCCCTGCACGTGCCTGCGTGCAGCGGCAGTGGGGTTGCGCGAAAACATATAAATGCGAGATTTGCTGCCTTCATAGGCGCTATCTTTGCTTTGTTCACCCCTTGCACGGGTCCACCCAGGGTGACGGCCCCTACCGGTGGGGAGGCCTAGACTTTATCGCTCATAGATTGTGTTTTCATATGAGGAGGCCATATACACCGTATACGGAGGGTACATACAGTGTGCATGGCTGGTTGTTTGTAGTGGTAGTAACGGCTTGGCGAAGGCGTGTGTGGGCAATGTCTGGTGCGCTTGCATGGTGGCTGGTCCAGCAAGGCAAGTTACAGCACATGTTTTCACAAGAAAAAAGCCGCACAAACACGTTTTCATGCAGCCCTAAGCGGCAGGCGGGGACGTGCCAGCGCAGGCGGCACAGGCACCATGTCAGGGCACACGTGTACCAAGGCACAAGGCACAGCCAGGGAGGGAGCAGGCGGAGTTCGCCAATGCGGGCGGTGCTGCCGCTGCGTGTGTTTGCTGGCATGATTCGGTGGGTTGCTTGTACCGATGATGCCAGCTTTTGTGGGCTGGTATTCGCGCGGTTGCGCCCACCTGAGGAGCAGGGTCAGAATGTAGCCGATCCACACGTACAGCAGAGCATCCACAAAGCGAATGCCCAGCCCCAGTGCAGGCAGCGCGGCGCCGCCCTCCCATGTGTGAGTGTTCCACATGCTGCCGTCCCAGGATGCATACACGCGCACACCGGCAGCCTTGAGAGCGCCTGCCGTGAGGTAGACCGCGGTGGCGAAGAAGGGCACCTGGAGGCGCAGCGGTGGCCGCAGCAGAGAGAGCGGGTGGCAGTTGTAGATGGAGGGTGAAAAGAGCACTGGGTGGTTGGTACTGATTGGTGGGGGGTGCGGGTGCACGTGCTGAAGTGCTGTGCTTGGTGTGGCAGCTTCCATGCTTGAGCTCCGAGATGGGCATGTCATCGTGCGCACGTGCCAGCAAGCTAACTAGCTGGACGACGGCATGATGCTCACGCGCTTGCAGTATAGACGCTTCACAGCGCTGGGCCTTGGGCGCCCCCGGCAGGTGGCACAGCTCACACCACCGCCACCGCCACCATCACCACCACCACCACCACTACCACCACTGCTGCCGTCACCACCGCCGCGAGTACCCAACTTCAAGGACGTGCGCTACATGTACATCAACGAGAGTGTGCAGTGCTGAGCATTGCCGCCTCGTTCCCTAGGAACAGCATTTTTGACCATGCTCTCCCCAGTCACACGCACGCCATGTGCGCAGGGCTTGCCGCGCCCACAACGGAGCTCAATAAAAGTATTTTATACCATCACACACAACTTCTTTACCTGGAAAGTGACGGAAACAACGATGTACGCGCCCGCAAGCAGCAGAACAGTCCACGTCTCCCGCACGTGCTGCGCCCACGCCAGGCCCTGCGCACAGAGCGCCCCGTGCGTCTCCGTCGCGACCACCCTCCCCCGCGCGTCCGCGCCCACAATGGCCGATATATTGGCCAGCGTGCTTGTCTTGAGCACCATGCCCATGTCTTTGATGTCCAGCGCCGACAGGCCCGCGGCGAGCGGCTCGCGCTTGACCGTCTGGCGTCGCTCAGCAGCCGCGCGCGCACACAGGCGGTGCCATGGCGCGGTTACAATGGGTTTGAGGGAGGGGCAGGTGGGACCATGTGCGGGAACGCCGTGTTTGGCGGGGCATGAGCTGTGTCGGCACCGCGGCAATGCGAGATGGCTCACCGCCGCAGGCAGCGCATAGCAGTAACATCAGCGGTGGGAGCGCCGAGTGCTGCGCATGTGCCCACATAGGGCAAATGTTGTCACGTGCTCGAGTGTAACCAACAGGCGCTGTCACGACACCAGCGCTCAGCACTACAAGTGTGCGATGGTGTCACCGCAAGCACTCCGCAGCCACTGCTCAGCAGGGCGTCTGTCTCACCTCGACGATCTCATGTACGGACGCCCGCACCGCACCCGCCTCAGAAGGCGTCTCCGCCGCCGCCTGCGCCTGCGCAACCGGCAGTGGCAGCGGCGGCACGTAGCTGGGCACCACTCCATGGCTGGCGCTGATGGTGCCCTGGCGGAGCATGTTGAGGTGGCGGTGAAGCGACACCTGGTGCTGGCGCTGCGACAGTGTGAGCTCGCCGCCGGACCCCTCTAGGGGCACCTCCGGCGCCTCCTCGTGCACCTGCTCAGCAGCAGCAGACGGCGCGCACACAAAAAAAGTGGCGTGTATGCGGCAGCAGCAGGAAAAGGAGCAGCAGCGGCACCAGCACCACCAACAGCACCAGTGCAAAAGGGGCCTGAACCGGCGGCTGCTGCTGGCGCTGCCGGAGCAAACGGCGGCGTGGCCAAAGCAAGAGGAGTGGTGGTGGCGGCGATTGGCGGGGCTGCAGCAGGTGCGCCGCTGCGCCCACTGGGAAGTGTGGAGCTGGGTCGCAGAGATGCTCAGCAGCCGGTGACCCCAGCAACTGGTGTTGTCTGTAGCAGCTGGTGGCCCCAGCAACTGGTGTTGTTTGTCCGGCGGTGGTGGAAGTACTCAAGCAGCCGTCTGCAGAGACACCAGCGGCGGTTCAAGCGGCTGGGTGCCAGGGATCCTAGAGACTGGGAGAGGAAAGATGGCGAGCAGGCGGTATGGGCGGCAACTCCGGTTGTGTAGTTGTGGGTGCATGTGTTGTTGACTCAAACAAGGTCAGGGGTGGAGGCCCGCAATGGTGAGCATGCAGTAGCGGCCAGTGAGTACTTCCAAGTGCCAGTTGTTTTCGACAGGTTTGGGATGTCACAGGGCATGGGGCCGCAAGTAGCGGCAGCAGTGTGTGCGCACCTTGACGTACTGCACGATGAACAGGAGCAGCTTGGTGAGGGTGTGGTGCGCGGCGGCCACAGCCAGTGACGTGGGCTCGGCAGGGCAGTGCCCGCTCATGTTGTTGAAGACGCGGCACCCATCGTACTGCATCCCCTTGTCAGCGTACACCTGTGCACATAGAGTAATTGAATGGTGGACACTCGCAACTTGAGTCCCAGATTTGGTGTATGTGTTGTTCCCGGCAACCACCATGGCGGATTTCTGGATAAGTCGGCTGTGGTATCCATAACCCTTTTCACCGCCCAACCCCGAAAGCTGGGCACGTGTCAGAGGAGCTACATGGTGCTGCTCCAAATACGCTTTCCGGGTATTAGCAGGGCATTCTGGGCGCTCTCGCTGAGCGCAATCCACTCGATGCAGCAGGGCACCCACAAGGTTGCCCAATGCTCCTTTTGACTTGCATTCCTGTGAAACCTGCTATGACGTGTAAATGGGAATGGAACGGCAGCTAAGTAGAAGGCTGACCAAGTTCCCTCAATCACCACCACTGTGAGTGACTAGCAGTGGCGAGTGGAAGGCATGCCGACCTGCATGCTCTTGCCGGTGCGCATGCACATGCGCACACATGGCTGCACAGCACGGGATCTACTGCCGAAAGTGAGTGAGTGAGCGGTGCATGCAATGCAATGCAATGGCAGAGCTTGTGCTGGCGTGTGCAGCCTGCATCCACCCCCAGTCAAGCGCCGCGTCCGGGGTAGAGCACTGTACGCCATGGCAGTACTGCATTGCCCCTTGTGGGCCTGAGGGATGTCAACTCGCTACACTCGCAAGTGTGTGGTCATAGTGGCTCTCTAGGTGCATCAGCCGCCGAATGGGAAAAAACAGAAGGCACCAAGGTGAAGTCATGGAGCCAAGTGACTGGCGGCCAGCACTCACCGCCTTCAGGGCCTGCTCCATTTTGCTGTTGGAGATTCCAGTCAGGAGGAATACATTGTCGCCCATTAGGTCCACCTGCGCACGCGCAGCAACACCATGTAACCGATTTGAGAGGTGCCACTGACCGCTGCCTGGCGCAGAGACCCTGTTTTCTGCCCGCCAACTGATGCGTGCTCAGCACCAGCAACACCTGCCGGCGGCAGTGCCTACGTGCCCACAGTACAGCATGTCTCAAGCGTGACGCAGGGCTAACGCCAGTGCTATGCCACCGTCCGTCCCTACAACAGTTGCATGGCTTGCCATGTGCGCGTCAGGTGCTGCTGTTCACCATGCGGGTGCACACCAGCGTGTGCGCACAAGCACAGACCAACAACACCAGCGGCGCACCAGCCGTGCCAGTGCTGGCGGCGGGCCACAGCAAGCGGCACACCACAGCCTGCGGCAGCCGCGCCATGCCAGGTCGACTACTCACCATGTGGCGCGTGGCGTGCAGCGTTGGAAATGTCTGGCCGCTCTGTGAGATGAGCAGCACCACTGTGTGGTCGCCCACAGCACGCCCCTCCAGCTGCACACCACCGCTGAAGAAGACCTGCGGCGGCGTGTGTGTGCGCGCGTGCGCGTGGTGAGCAGCGGCGCGGCAGGCGAGTGCACAAGTGGTGCACACCCAGGGGTCGCATATGAGCAGCTGCGGGGAGTGGTATGATGGAGGGAGCTGGCGCTGGCAGGGTCATGCGCACGCGCCCAAGTGTTCAGGTGGTAGGGCTGGTCTCTGCCGCGCACCAGGGGCAGCGGCGCATCGCCACTGGCGGTGCCAGACACTATTGGCAGGCACCATCAAGTGTTGTCACACCTGGGTACCGCTGCATGCCAAAGCGTGTGCTTGTGATGGGCTGCATACCGCAGGTGTTTGGCTCGCCCATGCGCGCACTGACTGTGCACACGTTCAGCACATGACTATGACAGTAGTCGCATGTGCAGGCACACAACGCCCCACACTTGCCTTCTTGTTGGAGTGGTGGCCGAAGCCCAGCAGCTTGTTGGCGCTCACGGTGGCCACCGAGATGTGAGGGAACACGTTGCTCATGTCGCACGCAAACTGCTCGCCGATCCACAGCGACGCCTCCACGCCCGCCACCAGCAGGTCTATGAAGCCATCGCCCTGCCGCCGCACAAATGCATGCCAACAATTGCCACGTTATGGCATGTGTGTGGAGGAGCGGGAGGTGCTAGGTGGCATGACCTCGTTTATGCCACTTCATTCACCACAGGATCTCCCCAGGCACGGCTTGTGTGCCTCCCACGCTTTGCCTGTGGCTGCTGTGACACCTGCACGCTCTGTCGAGGCACACCGGCGACCATGGACTGCAGGCGCTGCCACGGCACAGGCACCGCTACAACAGCGCCAGCCACGCGTCGCTTTCACGTCCCACGCACACCTGCAGACCAGTGGAACCAACCAGCCAATGGCTGAGCAGCTGGTTGGGACCACTGAATGCTAGCCGCGGTCCTGGGGCAAACTGCTTGTGCTGCACAGGGCTTCTGCTGACACGTTTTAACCGGCGCGCTGGCACATGCAAGTGCCGCATGCCACATACCCCATGGCACCCATAGGCCGCCACCGCAGCAGCAGCAGCTGCTGCGGCGCGGCGCAAACGGAGGTCGCCGCAGCTGCGGGCGTGGCGCAAACGGAGGAGCAGCGGCTGTGCCTCACCCTGGCACCCCTGGACCTGCGGACGGCCATGGCGTCAAAGAGCTTCACCGCCATGGCGTTGGCTGTCCGCAGCGCCGCGCTTCGGAACTCCCCCGTCGCGTAGCAGCGGCACTGCTCGCTGAGGCCCACGTCGTAGCCGTCGCCGCCGCCGCCGCTGCGGCCATCGCCGGCGCCGCCATGCGGGCGCTGCGCCTCCTCGTCCCAGGCGGCGTCGATCTGGGACAGGACGGACGGCGTGCAACGCAGGTCATAGGCCACCTGCAAGCGGTTGGGGCAGAGGGAGGGGGGTGTCATAATATTATTAATATTGGCACACTTTCGCAATGTGTGTAAGCTGCAGTTTGGCGCTGGTCCAGGGGGGGAGAAGAGGGGCGCAGCGGTCAGTGGGCAAAGGCAGGCAGGGCTTGGGCGCTGGTGGTGCCAGCAAGGGGGGGGGGTGGCGCTGGGGGTAGTGGGGTTGCGCACGCACGGCAGTGGCCACAGCAGCTGTGCGGCAGGGCGCGGCGGCGGCGGCGCGTGAGCTTTGCCAGTTTGCCTGGGACCGAGGTGCACACTGACTGGGCGCATGCCACTCGACTGCGCAGCAGCGCTCGCTACCACACGGCGTTGTGCTGCTTGCGGGCAGTGCCTCTAGGACATGCCCTGTGGGGGCGCGTGACTGAGAGGTATAGCAGCGGTTCTGTGCATGAAACGCCGACCAGGGCGTCCCTTGGCAGGCGTCGTGGCCTGGCCAAGCCATAGCCCCTGATGGGCCTACTCTCACACACAGGAGTGGACACCGATGCTGCTGAGTCGCTCGTGCTCCCCTACTTGCACCAGCGTCGACATGTTTCCTAGCAGGATTTTATCGGTATGCTTACTTGCCACCAGCGCACTGCGAAGCACCCACAGCCGGCAGGGGCACTCAACGGCGCGCGCAGGATTGGTGCTACCTTGCACTTGGCCATTTGTGGACAATACATACGCATGACTTTGCGTTCCCAGCTGTAGTGATGTCTAGGGTCAAATACTCCAAGCATTTTTCAGTGGGTCCCAAAGTAATGCAAAGCCTCCCCCATTGTTTAGGTATAACAACAGCGTGTTTGACCCGGGTGGCCATTCCAGTACACTACTCTAGATGGTGTAACAAGTAAAGAAGTTCCGGTCAAAGGGAACCATGTGGCGCAACAAGTGACCAGGGGGTACCTGCCTGGGCACTAGTTGGCACCATGTTAACTGGACCTGTGCACAAAAGAACCAGGTGCGCAGCAACTGAGCCAGCTGGTACACACGTTTCTTTCCAGAAGGGAATCATGTGTGCAGCAACTGACCTAGATGTTGCCACAGTAGCACATATTATTATTATCAAGTTCCTTTCAACAGGGAACCATGTGCGCAGCAACTGACGCGCGGCAGGCGTGGCGGCCTGGTGGCGCCGTCTGCGACGCCCAGCTCACACAGACGCGCACGCAGCTCCTGCTTGCCAGCCTCACGCCGCCGCTCCAGCGAGTAGCTTCGGATCTAGATGATACTACTAGTAGTATTACATATGTTTTCTTTCAGAAGGGAACCATGTGTGCAGCAACTGACCTAGATGGTACTAGAGTAGCACACAACACTTAAGTTCCTCTCCAAAAATTAACCATGCGCAGCAACTGACCTAGATGGTACCACTACAGTAGCTCATAACTTTCTATCAAAAGGGAGCCATGTGCGCAGCAACTGACCAGGTCTTCGTGGGGCAGGCGCGGCGGCCTGGTGGCGCCGTCCGCGACGCCCAGCTCGCACAGGCGCGCGCGCAGCTCCTGCTCGCCAGCCTCGCGTCGCCGCTCCAGCGAGTAGCTGCGGATCTGCACGCCAGATGTCAGCTGCCAGCCGCTGGTGGTGGTTGCAGAGCCCGCGATGGCTGCGCCCTTGGTGGATGTTACCTGTTGCGAGGCCGGGGGAGCACGGATGGGCAGGGTTGACTGTGAGTAGCGTGTGGTGCACGTGCGTGTGTGTGCCAGTCGCAGGTGGCGAGGCAGTGCGGCGGCTCCTGCTGCATACGCCGAGCCGGGTTGAGCTAGTGCAAGGGAGTGACTCAGCTGCGGATGTGTCTGTGCGCCCTGGTGCGGACACAATGGGCGGCCACTTCCTTACGCTTCAGTGCAGCAACCTCTGTGCACACTTGAACTTGTGTGTACGCTGCGGTCACCCATTCAGGCTGCGAGCTACCTTCACGCTCTGGAGCCGAGACGCGCCTGTGAGGGGCACACACATCAGGCACGTTACATGCTGACAGCGATGATGCGCACACACTCACCGCCGTGAAGTGTCCCTCATCGCGCAGGGGGTGCGGGCGCCCCACCCTCATGGTCTCCCCTACCTCGTCCATGTCAATGCGGTACTGCAGGCCGTTCCACGAGCCCTGCGCACATGCACATGTGGCGCGAGGGGGACGTACATGACACGGGTGTGACTGGAAATAGCATGATGGAGCTCCCTGTTGCTAGCCAACAAGATGGCAATGGCCGGCACTGTGCGCTGTCATGCAAGGCTAGCACGTTGCCACAGCACTACTAGTAGTGGATTCCAGCCCCATTTTCCAGGGGCATAATGTGAAGAAGCGGTAGACACGCGATTGTCTACTGTGCTGAGCAGCAAAAGTCAGTGCTCAACAGCCAAAGGAGTGACATGTCGCTACTTGCAAAGCGTGCAGCCGGCCGGTGCATGATAACTGCCGTGACCGGCAGGGTTTGCGGGCCATTGCAGGGCCAGCTGCTCAGCAGTGTCGGCCACACAGGAGCTGCACCACCTTTACACTCAGCAGCATCAGTGACAGAGGAGCTTCACCATACACGAGGGACATGCACTTACACTGGGGGAGTCGCACCGTCCTGGCACGTAGTGCACTAAGCACACTGCTGTTGTACTGCGGTTAGTTCATGAAGTTGTTGATGGCCAACTTCACCACCTGATACCACAAATGCCACTCTGTCAAACACCTTTGATAGGTGTGCTTGGGCACAACATGTACATGCCTTTTCTCGGCAACCGAACATGGGTTTTCCACATTCGTTTTCGAAGGTTGACACACCGTAATCCTGCTGGGGCCACCAAGCGGTGAGCTACTTTGTCCAGCCTAGCCACTTCTCCATGCTCTGGCCTCACAGTTCAAACAGCTGACAAGTCAGCACATGATACCAGCAAAAACGCACCTCTTTGGAGGCGCTTTCAGTGCGCACTTCTGACGCAAGTGCCTTGGCCTCGCTCCCTGCAGTTACAGGTGTGCACACGGCAGTTGAAAGGGAGGGAACACACTGCAGTGTCAGCAGCGCCGCTGCTGGGGAAACAGAACGCCAGGAATTGGTGCATCAGTGGCTGAAGCACGCAGACTTTTTGTGTCTCTAGGTGGCAGGCACTGGAAAATGGCACAACAGGTGCATGCCTTCCAGGACGCGGTGGCCAGGGTGCGTCTGCAAAAGCCGTGTCACATATGCATTACATGTGGTTGATACATGCACCCCCGTGTGCATGATGTGCCAAGGTAGTACTAGCACTACTAGTACCAGTACATAAGAGGGATATACATTGGTGTACAACAGATGTACTTCAAGTACATACTATAGCAGCAGGGGTGCCGTCCAAGACGGTTGCCACAGGAAACACCTCAGCACACACAGGGCATTCCACTGCTTGTACAGCACTGCGTACACACTGCCTGCTTCACCCAGCATCAGTGCCTGCCGAAGAGAAGGAGGGGCAGAGCCTACCGAAGACAATGAGGGGCAGGGGCTCCACATTGCATGCGGTTAATGCTTCACCCAGCAACAGTGCCTACCGAATAGAATGAGGGGCAATGACTCATCCAGTGAGAGGGCCATGGGCTGCCCCTTGCAGCCAAGCACCACAGATCCCGGCTCCAGCGTACTGTTTGCAGTTGCACCAGCCACAACAGCAGCAAGCACACATCACAAGCAGTATGTCAGTCCCTGGTGGCACCCACAAGCAGGCAGCCATTGTGCTTGTAAGTAGCCGTAGCACAGTTGTGGTGGGGCGCCGCATGGTGCTGGGCGGGTGGGCGCAAGCGGCAAGGCCAGCAGGACAAGAACGTGCAGAGATTCACTGGCATTTGTTGGCGCTGAACCAGGTGTGAACACTCTATGCTACGTGTGCATGCTGCGAAGATGTGTATGGTACCTGCTGCACTGTTCACAAACACACCCTGGGGCATGGCACCCATGTGCGCGCACGTTGCACTGGACGCCGCATTCAAGGCGCATGCCTGTACAAGCACATGGCACAGTCTGCGGCTGTGACCGGCACCGCCTGAGGCAATGCATGCAGGCGGCAAGGCACACCAACCCCTGCCCAGCGCAACTCCATGGCAGACCATGGCAGACGCACCACCACGCTTGCAGCAGCTACGTGCGAATTTGTGGAGCCTGAAAAGGACAGCACCGTCCCTCCGCCAAGTGCACAACAAGTGCAGTACAAGCGCTACGAAATTCTTGCCAGGATATGGCCTGGGCAAGTCATCGCAGCCAGGAAAACCACAAACCATCCATGCCTCCGTGCTTGCACATAACTTGGCAAGCTGACGCGCGGACCTGTTCAGAGTCATAAATCGCCATTCCCGTGAGGTAATCATGTATGGCCCATATGCTATGGATTGCATGATAGCCCCTGCCGGTCCTGTGCCTGCAGCAGCCCAGTGCAGCACCATAAACACAGAAGTAGAAGTATATACTTCAAGTATGTACCTAGGTACTTCTTGAAGTTTACCTAGGTCATACTTCAAGAAGGGTACCTGAATGCGGTTAGGCCAAAGGAGCCCTGCGCGCGCGACAGCAGCTCCGTCAGCGCAGTATACATGTCCGCCCTGAGGAAGCCGCGCACCGCGTGTCGCACAAAGCTGTGCACCTGCAAGCCGCAGGCACAGTGGCACACGCACGAGCGGGGGCATCCGCCGTGTGCTCAGTGGCTGCAGAAACAATGTCATGCATGAACGCATCAGAAAGGCGCGCCCTTTTGTTCTGGTACGCTCAGGTGGCAGCCACACACAGTCGTTCAGCTGCGGCATGGCGCGGCCGCTGCCGTGTGTGCGCATGCACTAGCCAGGAAAGCATGGGTTTGCCAGGGGGTTTGACCACCACATGTCTGGCACTGCTGCGCCAATGGCATCGGTGCATCCAGTAGATTTGAGTGCCTAGCTATACCCAATGCGGCAGTGCCCACTCAATGGCGGGAAACAGACTTGCAACTTTGCTTTGGTGGGAGTCAAGTGCTGCTCACAGCGCAAGTGTGGACATGCACAAACGCTAGTGACACAACATCTTGTGGCAGTGCAGGCACGTGTGGGCTGCGCACTAAAGAGCCAACTAAAACAAGCATACAGCAGGATAGATGTGCGCATGCATGCGCACACCTACTGTGTGTGTACAGTTACACGGAAGTTGCGTTTACGTGTGCTTTTTCCAGCTGTGACATGTGTGTTGTACCAGTACATACAAGTGTGTGTATGTGCACACATGCGCTTGCCTGCAGGCTGGACCACTGCCGCACGTCCACAGGCAGACCGCTGCTGGCATCCAGCCTGTCCTTCTCCACAGCCTCCGAAACCTGCTCAGCAGCACCCAGCGCAGCACACCGCGCATGAAAACACCACACAAGTCAAACAACATGGTCGGGTCAAGCGGGCGCCACAGGGCACATGAGCTGCGGCCACTGAATCGAACATTGGTACTACCAGTATGGCATAAAGGCATGCGTGAAGGCAGCGGGCCAGCAGGAGCACAGAGCCGATGTGGCCCCCACATCCACTTCAAAGGCGCTGTCATCCACTGCTTCGGCGTTGCATGCGCACGCGCACCTCGCGCACGAACGCCTGCGCAGCGGCATTGTTGATGGTATAGGTGCCCCCGCCCTCTGCCACGGCAATGACCTTGTCCACCGCGCCAGCAAACTTGGTGCTCAGGTACGCGCCCCACGCAGCCCACCACGCCGGCCCCGGGGCTGTGGACAGTGGGTAGCGTGCACACAGGCAGACGGGATTTGCGACATGTGTACTGCATGAACAGGCGAGAACATGTATGTTCATGAACACGCAATAACTGTTACATCTGTATTCATGGACAGGCAAGAACATACATGTGTGTTCATTCACAGGCAAGGACATGTGTGGCCATGAACAGGCAAGAACATGTATGTGTTCATGAACAGGCGAGAAGGCGCCAAGGTGGGGTACAGGCACAGGCAGGCGTGCCAGGTTGTCGCCCCTGCAAGACCAGCAATGCTGCTGTGTTTTTTCACACCAGGTGGTGCTGAGATGGTTTCGGTACACACAGCTGGTGTGAAAAAGCACAGGCGCCGCCTTGCGCCTGCAGAATCACTTCGCCCCAGGGGGTGGTGTGCGGCACATCACATTGAGGCAAATGGCCTTCTTCATCACTCGCATGGTTGCGCTGCACTCAGCTGCACACTAAAAGCGCTGGTACCGGTACCGCCACACGGTGAGTGGTGGAGGTATGGTGCAGTGCACAACAAATGTAACTGCTGCTGAGCAGACAACTCACCCTTGTTTGGCGCAGACTTGGCCAGCGGCTTGCCGCCCGATGCGTCCTCCTTGGACATGGGTATGGCCCGCTGAAGCAAGCAGGTGCGCGCAGCAAACCCAAGTGGTTCAGAACCGCACCGCAAACCTCCACACAAGCACGCCGGCACCTCTCTCACGGCCCCGTAGCTCTGTGGCGCTGGCCCTGGTGCCAGACTTGGCAGTGTGAAAAGCAGGCCAGCACCCCGAATGCGCCTGCTGAGCACAGCTACACAAGCTCCCCCACCGGCTTGGGAGCATGGCACACACAGTTTCCACACACTCGCTGCTCTTATTTTCAGGCATACAACCACACAATGCCGCACCCCCGCGGCTGTGCCAGCCCCAGCCAGAGCGTAGGCGCTTCTGTGCCTGGAGGGGCGTGGAGGCGCACTTCAACATTGTAACTTCAACATGGCATTGTACCTGGTAGGCCAGGCGCGCGCTGGCCCCCCACTGCCCCTGCACCCGCAGCAGGTTCAGCATGCCAGCCACCTGCGGCAGTGCTCAGCACACAGTCGCAGGGTCGCGATCAGACGTGCCAGGGTCTCTGTTTCCACGGCGACATGCAGTCTGCCGGCCTCAGCAGGCACCATTCAGGGAGGCCGCCAGCAAGCCAGCAGCACCACCTAACTCCATGCTCTTGGGCGGTGAGGTGCACAGTCAGCCTCACACATAGCGCCAAGGCGACATCAAACGACTGGGGTGCGTGAGTTGTGAGGGCACCTTAGGGCTGTCTCCGGTGGTGTTGTTGGGCACATTCAGCACGCGCTCCAGCCACAGGCCCAGTTCGCCATTGGTCGCCTGCGTTGCCGCCGGCACGGCCAGCAGCATGGCACCACAGGGAGGTGAGCGTGTTGCTGTTGGCGGCAGCCGGCACCTCAGCGGCGCCGGCCAGCCACGCTGAGCGTGCGTGAATGAATCCTTTGTGCTATTTTGAAGAGCGTGCAGGGTGTATGGGTATGGTTGTCGGTGCACGATGCATGCTCCCGTTCTGTTGGGTTCCTGCAGCGCACGGGCGTGCACCACGCGCTAAGCATGTGGTTCTCTGCTAGACCTTGAACTTGCACACACTAACTACCGCTGTGCATGCTTATGCCTGACACATGTGTGCACCTTGTCGCTGCTACTGTCGTGGCTTCCTTTTATGGTGCAGCCGTTGACGTTTTGGCGCTCCTGCGTTGCCCCCCAAGCTAGTCCAGGGCTGACAGCCGCGAGCACTGCATAGCTGTGCATAGGTGCACCGCATGCTGCACACACAGACATGCATCACCCCTGTTGTGGCCCTGCAGAACAAGTCTTTGTTCACCGCAACTTCTGCTCATATTGGTGCATATTGCCACTGCAGCACCAACACATGTCCACACGACATTTCTCACATACGCAACAACAGCAGCAATGAAAGCTAAGTAAGGCGCATGCCGCTGCGGTGGCAGCGGCTCCCTCAGTAAGGGGGGAGGGAACAGTGCACAGCGGGCGCTCAGAAGCG
>JAULBY010035103.1:0-14705 GCA_032358315.1 Ophiocytium majus | reverse complement strand
GCCTGAATGACCCTGGTCGCGGGGCTGCGTGCAGCCTCCTTCGGAATTCCCTTCCAGCCGGTCGCCGGTGTGCACGGTAGCGAACTGGCGCGCGTCAACCAGTGGCAGACCCTGCGTGACCCCTACGGTTCTGGAACGGATGTCTACGTGATTCCCGCGATCCGGCCGGATATCGCCGTTATTCATGCCGCAGAAATCGATGAACTGGGCAATGCGCGTATCTACGGCTCGCCGTTCTGGGATCACCCGCTGACCCGCGCCGCAAAACGCGTGCTGATCACTGCAGAAAAACTGGTACCCACCGATCGTCTGCGCGAACAACCTGAACTGACGCTGGTGCCGGGCTTCATGGTGGAAGCGTTTGCTGTCGTGCCGGGCGGCGGCTGGCCCGGCTCGATGCATCCCGATTATGAAATCGACTACCCCGCCGTCGAACGTTATATGACCGATGCTCCCGGCGTGCTGGAACAGCATCTCGCCGAAGCGCCCGAAGTTGCAGACCTTGCGGCAAAAGCCCGCAGTTGAATCAATTGTCGCGCGCTCCGGTCATCCACAGCTTTGCACCGGTTGCTGACAGCAAGGCGCGGATCCTGATCCTCGGCAGCATGCCCGGCGTTGAATCCCTGCGCGCCGGCCATTACTACGCGCATCCGCGCAACGCCTTCTGGCGCATCATGGGCGACCTCATCGGCGCGTCTGCAGATTTGCCCTATGCGACGCGTACACTGAAATTGCGTCAGTCAGGCATTGCGCTATGGGATGTACTCGCCGCCTGCGTGCGTCCCGGCAGTCTCGATGCTGCCATCGATGAACGCACGATCATCGCCAACGACTTGATTACCTTCCTTGCACAACATGCCAACATCCGGCATGTGTTTTTCAACGGCGCCGCCGCCGAACGCTTATTTCAACGTCATGTAGCACCGGCACTGGAAGCCGGTGCGCTGCAAATGCAGCGCCTGCCGTCGACCAGTCCGGCGCACGCAGCGATGCCCTATGTCAAAAAACTGCAGGAATGGCGCGGCATTCTGCGGGCTCTGAAAAATAACTAAATAAAACAAATGGTTATAAACACCCCAGCCCTGCCGCTCGCCCTGCTTAGCGCACTCTGCTTCGGCAGCGGCATGATCACTTCACGCATCGGTCTGCGCCACCTCGACGCGCGCTCGGGCGCTGCTGTCAGCATTCCGACAGCGGCGCTGCTATTTGTGGTCGCCACACCATTCACCGTTGAACTGTCGGCATTCAATTTTACTGCGGCGCTGATCTTTGCCGCCGTCGGCCTCATTTATCCGGCGATGGTGACGCTGCTGACCTTCCGCTCCAACGAAGAACTGGGACCGACCGTCACCAGCGCCATCTCCGGCACAGCACCGCTGTTCGCCATGCTGGCTGCAGCACTGCTGCTGGGCGAACACGTCCCGCCGCAGGTCGCCATCGCTGCAGTAGCCGTCGCGGCCGGCGTCGCACTGCTGTCGTGGCAACCCGGCGCAACAAAGAAGCACATCGCCGCCGGCAAACTGGTCTGGCCGGTGGCCGGCGCCATCGTACGCGGCATTGCTCAGGCCGGCGCGAAAGCCGGACTGCTGCTTTGGGGCAATCCCTTCGCCGCCAGCGTCATCGGCTATCTGGTGTCTTCAGCCGCAGTGGTCGGCGCCGAACAGATGCGCAGCGGCGGTCGGCGCACGCTGAACACGAACGGCCTGCTCTGGTTTGCCCTCACCGGACTGATCAACGGCGGCGCCATGGTGCTGATGTATGCGGCACTGGCGCGGGCGCCGGTGTCAACCGTCGCTCCGGTGATTGCCGCTTATCCGCTGGTCACCGTGTTAGGCAGCGCAATCTTCCTGCACAACGAAACACTCAACCGGCGCATCATTGCCGGTGCCGTCATCACGGTGACTGCCATCGCCTGGCTGGCCACTTACCGAACCAACTGAAACCTTACGCTCGTTATACTGACTGCATGAACTGGACACCGTTTTCCTTTGTCGTCATCAACCTCGCCCGCCAGATCCGCGCCGGCGAAATCACCTTCAGCGGCGTCAACTCGACGCTGCCGATGATCGCCTGCATGCTGGCGAAACGCGCCTACGATTTTGATTTCACTTACATCAATGTTGCCGGCGGCGTCGAACCGCAGCCGGTCACGGTGCCGTTGTCGAGCAGCGATCCGGCCATCGTTCATGGCTCTGCAGCGATTTTTGCCAATCAGGATTTTTATGATCTTTGCGCACGCGGCGGGCTCGACCTGGTTTTCCTCGGCTGCGCACAGATCGACGCCGAGGGTCGCACCAATGTGTCGGCCATCGGCTCCTGGGAAAATCCACGGGTGCGGTTGCCCGGCGGCGGTGGTGCAGCCGTGATGTTGCCGACCGCAAAACGCGTCGTAACCTGGCGTACTGACCACAGCACGCGCGCGCTGGTCGACAAACTGGATTTCGTTACTGCATCCGGCCATATGACCGCGCTGGTGACACCGCTGGCCGTATTCGCGCGTGAACCGCAAGAAGGCTCGCGCTTCCGGCTGGAGCACTTCAATCCGGCCGCCAGCATCGACCGGATCACTACACAAACCGGATTCCGCTTCGACCACAGCCAGGCCGAACCTGTACCGCCGCCGACCCAGCGAGAAATCACCGCATTGCATGACCTGGATCGCGATGGCAGCTTCGCCGCCACGGTCGCGGGCTGAGAATCGCGTGATACGATAACAATCGTTTTTACCGCGCTTTTTACTTCTGATTACCCCCTCCCGATGCTGCCGTTACAAGGTGTACGTGTTGTCGAGTTCTGCCAGGTGCTGGCAGGACCGTTTGCGGGTTGCCTGCTCGCCGACATGGGCGCCGACGTCATCAAGGTGGAATCGCCTGAAGGCGACCTGATGCGGCAATGGCCGCCAATCCTCGACGGCTACAGCCAGTACTTCGCCTCGGTCAACCGTAACAAGCGATCGGTCGTGCTTGATCTGAAGCAGGAGACTGACAAAGCGGCCGCACGCAAGCTGGCTCTGTCCTCCGACATCCTGATCGAAAATTTCCGCCCCGGCGTGATGGCCAAATTCGGCCTCGACTACGCATCGTTGTCCAAAGAACATCCGGCACTTGTGTATTGCTCGGTGTCGGCATTCGGTCAGACCGGCCCGCGCGCCACCGAGGGCGGCTTCGACATGACCGTGCAGGCAATGAGTGGCGTGATGAGTGTCACCGGCGACAAGGACGGACGCCCCGCCAAATGCGGCATCCCGATCGCCGATTTCTCCGCTGGGCTGTATGCCGCATTCAGCGTCACTGCCGCCCTGCACAAAGCCCGCGCCTCCGGACAGGGCGATCACCTGGATGTATCCATGCTCGGCAGCATGCTCGGCATAGCCAACCTGCAAACCAGCGAACTCTTCGGCACCGGCCGCGATCCGGTGCGTCTGGGCTCGGCACATCCGATGAACGCACCCTACGCTGCATTCTGCTGCCGCGACGGCTACTTTGCGCTTGCGGCGGGCACCAACAAGTTGTGGGAATCCGCCTGCGAGGCCATCGGGAACACCACTCTGCGGCTCGATCCGCGTTTCGCCACCCCGACGCTGCGCGCGCAGCACCAGGACGTGCTGCGCGAACTGCTCGAGGCCGAATTCATCCGCTATGACGCCAACGACCTTCTGGCACGCATGAACTCGCGCGGCGTACCTTGCGCGCCGCTCTACAACTACTCGCAGGTACTGGCCGACCCGCAGGTCAAACACATGGAATGGGTGGAAGACATTACGTTACCCAACGGAACACCGACCAAAACCGTAGTGTCGCCGCAGCGCGTCTCCGGTCAGCGCCTCGGCGTACGCCGGGAACCGCCGGCATTGGGTGCGCATACCGAAGAAATCCTTTCAGAAATAAAGGCACGATCATGAAAAACACCCAGCGCTTCCGCCACTTCGTGGCCGAATTCACCCGCCTGATCGAAAAAAACGGCCATGATGAAAAAGTCATGCACGAGTCCGGCGGCAAACTGCTCGGCGACCTGATCGCGCACGATGACTGGCTGCCTGATGAAACCGCCCAGCCACACCCCCAGTATTACCAGCAGTACCTGCTCTATTGCGATCCGCTGGAACGTTTTTCAGTTGTCAGCTTTGTATGGGGCCCAGGCCAGAAAACGCCGGTTCATGACCACACGGTATGGGGTCTTGTCGGCATGATGCGCGGCGCGGAAAATGCCCGGCGTTTCACGCACACCAGCCCCGGTCAACCGATGCACATCGGCCCCACGGAAAAACTGCTGCCCGGCCAAGTCGATCGCGTGTCCCCGACCATCGGCGACATCCATGAAGTCTCCAATGCGCTGAGCGACAAACCATCGATCAGCATCCATGTTTACGGCGCAAACATCGGCGCGGTCAAACGCCATGTTTTCGATCCCGTGACCGGCGCCGACAAACCCTTTGTATCGGGTTACTCGAGCCCGCAGATGCCGAACTTCTGGGACCGCTCAGCCGAAGTTCGCGCAAGCATCACTCCGGCCGCATGAAGCCATGAGCGACGAACTGCTGCGCCAGCATGACAATCATGTCACCCGACTGACGCTGAATCGAGCGCAAAAAGCCAATGCACTGTCCGCGTCACTGGTGGAAGCGCTTCTTGATGCGGTTGAATACGCTGCCACCGATGGCACGCGGCTATTGATCATCGAAGGCGCCGGACCACACTTCTGTGCCGGCTTCGACTTCATCGACCTGCAGGCACAAAGCGAAGGTGATCTGGTGCTGCGCTTCATCCGCATCGAGACCCTTCTGCAGGCGGTCTATCACGCCCCGTTTGAAACCCTCGCGCTGGCCCATGGCCGCGTATTCGGCGCAGGTGCCGACCTGGTAGCCGGTTGCAGCCAGCGCATCGCCGCCCCCGACACCACTTTCCGCATGCCCGGCCTGCGTTTCGGTGTGGTACTCGGCACAAGGCGCCTGACATACCGGATCGGCGCCGATCGCGCGCGTGAAATCCTCTCGACCTCGCGCAGTTTCGGCAGCGAAGAAGCGCTCAGCTGCGGATTTCTCACCGGCATTGCGCAACAGGCTGAATGGCCCGCCACCATCGCTGGCGCGAAGACTGCCGCCGAAGCACTTGCCCCTGCCGCCGCCGCCGCGCTGCGCCGGCGCACCATCACCGACAGCCGCGCCGAGGACATGATGGAACTCGCCCGCTCAGTCAGCACGCCCGGCCTGAAAGAACGCATCCGCAAATATCGTGAAACCAGCAAATAGCCTGACAGGAAAACCATGAGCCAACTCCCCGCCAGCATGAAAGCCGTCGAAATCTCCGCACCCGGCGCCCCCGAAGTTCTGAAACCGGTCGAACGCCCCTTGCCGACCATCAAAGCCCATGAGGTGCTGATCAAGGTTAAAGCCACCGGCATCAATGGACCCGACATCATGCAACGCAAGGGGCTTTATCCCGCACCTGCCGGCGCCTCCGATCTGCCCGGACTGGAGGTTTCGGGAGAAATCGTCGCCAAGGGTGCCTCGGTCACCCGCTGGTCTGCAGGTGATCTGGTTGTGGCGCTGACCAACGGTGGCGGTTACGCCGAATATGTTGCCGTGGATGCCGAACACTGCCTGTCCGTTCCCAAAGGTATCAGCCTCCTTGATGCCGCGGGATTGCCGGAAACCTTTTTCACGGTGTGGAGCAATGTCTTCATCGGTGCAGGCCTCAAGGCCGGAGAAACTTTCCTGGTGCATGGCGGGGCCGGCGGCATCGGCACCACCTGCATCCAGCTCGGCAAGGCCTTCGGCGCCAAGGTCATCGCCACCGACAGCCCGGCCGAACGCTGCTGGATCTGCAGCGACCTCGGTGCGGATCGAGTCGTGGATTACCGGACTGAAGATTTCGTCGAAGCCGTGCGCAGTGAAGGCGGTGCCAACGTGATCCTCGACATTGTCGGCGGTGCCAACATCGAGAAAAACTTCAAGGCCGCCAGCCATGACGCACGCATCATCCAACTCGCATTTGCAGCAGGCTCAAAAGTGGAAATCAACTTGATGCCGGTGATGCTGAAACGGCTGACCTATACCGGCTCGACACTGCGCACCCGTCCTGATGCCTACAAGGCGCGCATCGCCCGCGAGCTGGAGGCACAGGTGTGGCCGAAGATTGGCGAAGGCAAAATCCGCGTGGTGACTCACAAGGCGCTGCCGCTGGCTGAAGCGGCGCAAGCCCACGCACTGATGGAATCCAGCGGGCATACCGGAAAAATCCTGCTGCAGGTATCCTGAGGAAATTGCCCAGTGTTTGCATCACGACAAAAGTCGTGGTGCAAAAGAACTTCAAGCGCCGGCTGGTCGCGTTATACCCGGCGCAACGATAATCAGCCACCTCCGGACCATGTTTTATCAGTCATGTTTGCGGCCTTGTTCTATCGGGTATAGTGATAACAATTTACGGGCGCGTGCAACGCCAGCTGCAGGCCTGCACGAGTCGCGGCAGATGCCGGCGGCAACGGAATCAAACCGCTCCGCGCCTCCCCAATAAACTGTTCAATAAATCACGGTGTTAATGCCATGCACCCGCAAACGGTCTACGCCAAAACCTCCAAAGGCGTTCTTGAGATCAAGAACAAGACGGTCAAGCTTGATCGTGACAGCGGCAACGTCTTTCTTTCGGTCGACGGCAAATCAACCGTTGCCGAACTTGCAGCCAAGTGCAAACTGGACGGGAAGGCCGTTGAAGGCATCCTCAACGAACTGACCAAATCCGGGTTCGTCAAAATCTTCTCGACGCCGGCCGAACGCCCCGCAGCAGCCAAACCCACCGGCAACTCTGCGCCGGCGCGCCCTGCCGCACCGCCCCCCGCCGAAGAGGAGGAAATGGATCTTGATTTCACTTCTCCCGAAGCCGTTGCCAAAATCAATGCCGAAGCCGAATCGCGCAAGCTAAAGGAAGAAGAAGCCAAAGCCCGCGCCCAAGCCGCCGCCAAAGCGGCACTTGAAGCCAAGGCGAGGCAGCAGGTTGAAGCACAGGCGCGCGCCGCCGCAGAAGCCCGTGCAAAAGCGGAAGCGGAAGCCAAGGCCAAGGCGGATATAGCCGCCAAAGAAGCCGCCGCCGCCCGCACCAAGGCTGAACTGGAAGCCAAAGCCGCTGCCGGCGAACAAGCCAAGGCGGCTGCCGAGGCGCGGGTTAAAGCCGCTCAGGAAGCCAGCGTCAAAGCCGAAACCGAATCCAAAGCCCGTGCACTGGCCGAAGCCCGCGCGAAAGCCGAAGCCGTCGCCAAAGCGACTGCGGAAGCAAAGGCCAAAGCCGAAGCTGAAGCGCAGGAAAAAGCCGAGAGCGAAGCCAATGCCCACGCTGCGGCTGAAACCAAAGCCCGGGAAGCCCTTGAAGCGCAGATGAAAGCCATGGGTGAAGCCCTTGCCCGCGCTCAGGACGCCGCCAAACGCGAAGCGGAAGCCCGCATCAAGATGGAGGCGGAGATCAAATCCCGCCTTGAATCCGAACGCAAGGCTGTCGCCGAGGCCGAAGCCCGCGCCAAAGCGGCTGAAGCAGCCATCGCTGAAGCACGTCAGATGGCCGAAGAAGCGGCGCGCGCGAAGGCCGCCGCCGAAGCCCGCGTGGCCAACCAGGTCGCCGATCCCGAAGCCGTCGCCAAGGCCGAGGCGGCAATGAAAGCCCTGGAAGAAGCGAAGGCACGGGCGCGTGCTGAAGCCGAAGCGAGGATTGCGGCCGAAGCCCGGGCCAAATCAGAAGCCGAAGCGCGGCAGCGTGAGGAAGAGCAGCGGAAGATCGCCGATGAGGCGACCAACAAGGCGCGCGCCGAAGCCGACGCCCGCTCGAAAGCCGAGTTGAAGGCCTTGCAGGACCAGGCGCGCCAGGCCAGCAAGGAAGCAGAAAGCCGGGCCGAACATGAACGCCTCGCCCGCGAGGAAATGGAAGGCAAGATTGCCGCTGAACGCCGCGCGCGCGAAGAAGCCGAAGCCAAAGTCACGGCAGAGCGCGAATTGCGCGAAGAAGCAATCCGCAAGGTCAAGGTTGAAGCCGAAGCCAAGGCGCGTGCGGAAGTCGATGCCGCCATTGAGATTGAACGCAAAAAACGCATAGAAGCCGAAACCAAAGCCGCGGCCGAAATCGCGGCGCGGTCCGTCGCCGAACGCAAAGCCCGCGAAGAAGCCGAACGACAACTCGAAATCGCCCAGCGCGCAAGGGAAGATGCCGAACGTTTGGCGCGAGAAGCCAGCAGTGGCGAAAGCGCACAAGCCCGTCAGGCGCGTGAGGACGCCGAGGTGCGCGCCAAGATGGCCGAAGCCGCCGTCGCCAAAGCACAAGCCCAGGCCGAAGCCGAACGCCAGGCCCGTGCCCAGGCTGAAGAACGCGCAAAAACCGAAGCCGTTGCGCGCGTTATGCGCGAAAACGAACTGCGCGAAAGCGCCGAGAAAAACGTCAAGTCGCTGGTCGAGGAAGAACTGCGCGCCCGCGCCAAAGCGGAAATCGAAGCCGATGCACGGTACCGTGCGGAAGCCGAGGAACGCGCCAAAGCAGCGGCCGCAGACCGCAAGTTGCGCATGGAGTCCGAGGCGCGCGATGCCGCCTCTTCATTCCGCAGCGACACCAAACCCAAGAGCAAGGGTGTTCTTGCAGCAGTTATCCTGTTCGCGCTGCTGGCCTGCGGACTGGGCGCCCTGCAACTGATGCCGATGGTGGGCTACATCCCCGGCGTCCAACAGATCATTTCCCAGCGCTTCAACCAGCCCGTGCATATTTCCAACATGCGCTACACGGTCTATCCCGAGCAGGTTCTGCGACTGGAGAAAGTCAGCATTGGCGGTGTGCAGCAGATCAAGGCCGACATGGTGACCATCCCGATGATGCCGTGGACACTGCTCTCCGGGGGTACCGAATTCGATTCAATCACTGCGAATGCAGTGGTGTTGGAGCCCTCGGCCATCGACCTGCTGCCGGCGATGACCAAAGCCGGTGGCGGCAACGCCCTGAAACTGCGTGACCTGCGCATCACCGGCATCAAGGTCGGCGGTATCCCCTTCGATGTACCGATGTTCGATGCCCAGATTTCATTTGCAGCCGATGGCGCCGTGCAGAAATTCCGGCTCAACGACGGCAAAATCACCGTCAACGCAACGCCCAAGGACGGCGGACTGGCGTTGAGCATTGAAGCCCGCGAATGGCAGCCGCCTTTCGGCCCCGGACTGCAGTTCACGGACCTGGCAATCAGCGCACAGCTCAGCCGCCAGCAGGCTACGCTGAGCAGCATCGAAGGACGCCTCGGCGGCGGCCGCCTGAAAGGCGCAGCCAAGGCAACCTGGGGCAGCGATATCCGTGTCGAAGGTGAATTCAACCTTGAGAATGCCAAACTGCAGCAGTTGCTGCCCGGCTATACACGCGACTTTTCAGCCACCGGCAATCTGACCACCAACGGCAGTTATGCCCTGCAGGGCAAATCGCTGAAAACACTGTTTGACGCCAGCGAAGCCGAAGCCAACTTCACCGTTGAGACCGGCGAACTGATCAACGTCGACGTCGTGCGTGCCATCCAGTCTCCCGCTGCCGGCGGCACTCGCGGCGGCAGAACCAAGTTCGACACCCTGACCGGATCAGTCAGCATCAACACCGGGCGATACACCTACAAGCAGTTGCAGATGACCTCCGGTCCGCTCAACGCTAACGGCGCGATCAATGTCGGCGGCGACGGCTCCATCGCCGGACGTCTGAACGCGGAACTGGGCTCCAAAGGCCTCGTCGTCGCCCGCGGAAGCCTCGGCATTACCGGCAGCATCCGCGACCCCCTGCTACGGCCCTGAACGGACGCTGTAAAAACAAAAGCCCGCGTCTTTCGACGCGGGCTTTTTATTGCTGAAGCCGCAGGTCAGCGCGCGTTGCGCAGCGCCTCGATACGTTCATCCAGCGGCGGATGCGACATGAATAGCTTCATCATCGCACCACCACCGGAAATGCCGAAAGCCGAAATCGACGAAGGCAGGGCCGTCTGCTCGTGGTTGACCTTGAGCCGCTCCAGCGCCGCAATCATCTTCTCCCGACCGGCCAGCGAAGCGCCGCCGGCATCGGCGCGGAATTCGCGCTGGCGGCTGAACCAGGCCACCACCATGCTGGCCAGCACACCCAGCACCACTTCAGCGATCATCGTGGCAACAAAAAATCCCATGCCTTCACCCTTTTCGTTCTTCAACAGCACGCGGTCAACGATGTAGCCGATCACGCGGGAGATGAAAATGACAAAGGTGTTGACCACGCCCTGGATCAGCGTCAGCGTCACCATGTCGCCATTGGCGATATGGCTGACTTCATGTCCGAGCACGGCTTCGGCTTCTTCCTGCGACATGTTGTTAAGCAGGCCGGTGCTGACCGCGACCAGCGCGTCGTTGCGGTTCCAGCCGGTGGCAAACGCGTTGACATCGGGCGCATCGTAAATCGCCACTTCCGGCATGCCGATGCCGGCGCGCTCGGCCTGGCGGCGTACGGTATCTACCAGCCAACGCTCGGTCATGTTGGCGGGAACTTCAATGACATGAGCGCCGGTCGACCGCTTGGCCATCCATTTCGAAATGAACAGCGAAATGAATGCGCCGCCGAAACCGAACATCGCGGCGAACACCAGAAGCCCCTGCAGATTGAGGCCGGTTTCATTGGTCAGCGCGCGATCAATACCCAGCAACTGCATGGTCACGCTGAGCACCGCGAGTATCGCGAAGTTGGTGACGATCAGCAGAAAAACGCGTTTCATAGATTTATCGAATCCCCGAAAGGTTGGACACGGACGTTAGATGATGGCGGAAGGCGCAAGTTCAAGTCCCGGCAAACCGCGACAGAAAAAATATAAGTCTTTGAATATTAAATACTTCTTAAGGAAACTGCCATTCACCAGCGGCAGTGACCGCCGCGATATTACCTTAACCTCAGGCGCCGACCTGCAGCCAGAACGTCACTGGACCGTCATTGGTCAGCGTGACCTTCATGTCAGCGCCGAAACGGCCCTGTCCGACCGGTGCGTGCGCAGCCTGCGCCAGCTTCAACAGGTAATCAAAAAGCATCCGCCCCTGCGCAGGCGGCGCTGCGCTGGAAAAACTCGGCCGCAAGCCTTTGCGGGTATCCGCTGCCAGCGTGAACTGCGGAACCAGCAATACACCGCCGCCGACATCGCGCACCGATAGATTCATTTTGCCGTCTGCGTCGCTGAAAACGCGGTAGTTAAGTAGCCGCTCCAGCAAGCGGTCGGCCACGGCCTCGGTATCGCCGGATTCCACGCCCACCAGCACCAGAAGACCGCGCTCAATGGCACCCACTGTTTCTCCATCCACAACAACATCGGCCGAACTCACCCGCTGCAGCAAGGCAATCATTCTGTTTTGGTCCCTGAATTGGAGGCAGCCCGCCGCGAACTGCGGCCGGCGCGAAAATAACCGGTATCGTCGTAATAGTCGGCACGGACATTGTCACTGCACCAGCCCGGCACGCCCAGCACCGGCAGCGGTGCCAACTGACGAGTCGTCTGCAAGGCCTGCGGATCAGCGAGAAGTTCAGCGAGTTTTCCGTCAACCCGGCTCAGCAGTTCCGTCATCGGCAAGGCCAGCGTTTCCACATCAACCTTCAGCAGCAGCGCATGTCCGGTCATTCCGCGATAGGGAGACAGCATCTTTTCATATAGCGCATGACCAAATGGCAAAAAGTGCATGTCACTGATCACCGCATCCCTCCGCTCCCAGAACAACGGCTTCCAGCGGAAATCACGGATCAGTTGCAGCAGATCCTGCCTGGCGGACAACACCACCAAACCACTCTCATCAAACAGCGTCAACGCATCGCGCACGGCACCACGGCCGGCTCCGGCATCGGTTTTCCAGGCCGCATGGTGTCGGGCGTTGAGTGCAGCCTTGGAAAGAGGAAAGGCCAGCCATGCCAGCACATTGAACAGGTCGTGCCAGTTGCGCTCACGGCATTCGAGCTCTGCACTTTCGAAAACACGGCGTTCGTAAGACGCCTTACCGCCGGCGGGCACCAGACGCAGCGGGCGGCCCGAGGAGACACGGACATCCGCATCATCAAGCAGGCGCTGCAGAGCGACATGATCCGGCCAGTCCTCACCGCTTATTTTTGCCGCCGCTTCGCGCAGCAACAGCAGCGGCAGCCGGTCCGCAGCAAAGGTGGAATTCCATTGATCCATGTCCGGAGTGTACGATGCGCCGCGGTGCTGCACGAATGTCCGCGCATTGCAGTAAAATCAGGAATTGTCGGGCCAATACCGAAGCAAATCGCCAGCCAGGGAACCTACGCGGAATTTGACGTTCTGACCTTCCGGTAACTTCCGCGCCACGGCATTGCCGATCACGGCATCATGCTGGCATTCTGAAATATGAATCTAAAGCGAAAATGACTGCAAAAACCGTTTATCGCACCACCGCCAAAGGCGACGCCGAAGTCGCCGCCAAGCCCGGCGTCCTGAAACCCGGCATGAAAGGCCTGCTGGCCGCGGTGGGTGCAAAAGCATCCGCCGAAAGCCTGCGCATCAAATTCCCCAAAGCGGGCGATCTTGATGCTGCGCTAGCTCATCTGGCACTTGACGGCTATGTTGAAGCACTCCCGGCCGAACCGGTTGCATCCAAACCCAAATCAGCGGCTCAGACCGGGTCTCTGGAAAATCTGTTCAATGAAAAACCGAAAGAACCGACGATCCATCAGCTGAAGATGGCCGAAGGCACGATCTCCGGTGCGCGCCGCCTGAAAGCCGGTTACCAGATCAGTATCGTCAACCGTCCGGGCCGGCCGCTGGTACCGCGCGGTGGCGCCGGCGAGAAACATGTTGTGCTGGTCATCGACGGCCACGAAGCAGAAGCACTGGAAACCGCGCGAGGCATGATGCTCGGCGGTTTTGATGTGCGCGGCGCCGGCACCAAAGCGGAAATCGTTGCTGCACTGGGCAAAAAGCCCCTGCCCGACCTGATCATCATGGATGTCGACCTGCCCGATGCCGTCGGTCTCGACCTGCTGGGCAAGTTCCGTGAACACGACGAGCTTAAAGACACGCCGATCATCGTCGTCACTGCACGCGCCGAACGCGACGACATCGTCGCTGCTCTGGCCTATGGCGCCACCGGCTATCTGAACAAACCGATCAAGGCGGAAGCCCTGCTACGCCACGTCAAGGACGCGCTGGGCATCCCCTGACCGGTAGCAACATGTTCAGCGGCCGAGCAGCTGCTTGATTTGCGGCAGCATCAGCTCCGTCGCCAGCCGACCTTCTTCAATGGATTCCGCCGCCCGGTGGTAATCCAGCGAGCCCATATCCCCCAGTCGCGGCATGATCAGCGCATCCGCCGGTTCGCCGGCGAGACGGCTGCGCGTAATCCGCACCTGCATGATGTTGATGCTTTCTGTCAGCACCTCGATCATATTCGGCTCACTGCTTTTTGCGGTGCTGCGTACATGCCGGCCGGCGAGACCGGAACCGAGATCAACAGCGATGACAAAATCTGCACCCATCGCCCGGCACAACGACACCGGCACCGGATTGACCAGCGCACCGTCAACCAGCAGATGCCCGTCGCGTTCGCAAGGCGTAAATAATCCCGGCAGCGCAATGGAAGCACGCACCACATCAACGGCGCGACCTTCGCGCAGCCAGATTTCGCGACCGCTTCGCAGATCAGTTGCGACTGCGCCAAAAGGCAAAGCCAGCTCTTCAACTTCGGTTTCGAGCAGGTTGTCGTGCAGATAGCTGATCAGTTTCGCGCCCTTGAGAAATCCGCCGTTAAAGCTGATGTCAAAAAAACCCAGCACCTTGCGCCAGGTCAGGCTCAACACCCATTCCTCCAGCGCATCCAGGCCGCCGTTAGCGTAAACCGCACCGACCAGCGCCCCGATAGACGCACCGCAGACGATTTGCGGGCGGATGCCTGCCTGCTCCAGCGCGCGCAGTACTCCGATATGCGCCCAGCCGCGGGCAGAACCCGCGCCAAGGACAATGCCGATTTTCAGATCCGTCTTCATTCGTAGAATATATAAATAAAAACAAATAGATAGCTTCGATACGCGCTCGAGACCCCAATCATCCCAACCATCGCAACGGCGGTTCATCCAGCGCCGCCGCCTGCTCGCGCAAGGACAGAATGTGATCCTGCCAGTAACGTTGGGTATTGAAAAAAGGAAAGCTTGCCGGGAAGGCAGGATCGTCCCAACGCCGCGCCAGCCAACCGGCGTAATGAACGATACGCAAGGTTCGCAGTGCCTCAATCAGCATCAGCTCAGCCGCATCAAACTCGCGAAACTCGGAATAACCTTCCAAAACCGATATCAGCTGCGCCTGCTGCGACTTGCGGTCGCCCGACAGGCACATCCACAAATCCTGCACCGCAGGCCCCATGCGCGCGTCGTCGAGGTCGACAAAATGCGGTCCCTCGTCGGTCCACAACACATTGCCGGCATGACAATCGCCGTGCAGCCGGATCTGACGCAATGCGCCGGCAACGGACCAGCGCCGCTCGATGCGTTCAACCACATCCTCGGCAACGCTGGCGTAGGTATCGTACAGATCATCCGGCACAAAATCGCTGTCGAGCACGAACTGTACCGGCTCGTAAGCGAAAGATTCAATGTCCAGCGTCGGACGATGTTCAAAAGGTTTGGCCTGCCCCACCGCATGAATGCGCGCAATAAAGCGCCCCATCCACTGCAAGGTCTCCGGATCATCCAGCTCCGGCGTGC
>JAULBY010035092.1:0-14709 GCA_032358315.1 Ophiocytium majus | reverse complement strand
CCCCCTTCCCCCCCCCCCCCCGCCCCCCCTCCCCTTTTTCCCCCTCTCTCCCTTCCCTCTTCTCCCCCCCCTCCTTCCTCCTTCCTTCCCCTGCCCTTATTATTTTTTTCCTTAACCACAAACATGAAAAATTTGCCTGCTGCTGCACCAGCAGCGCCAGGGTCACCCGTGGAGATAGACAGGGCGGGGGGCAGCAGGGCGGGGAGGGCAGAGGTGGGGCGGTGGTGGCAGCTCTAGGTAGGGCGGGGGCATCACCGACGGCACAGCCTTGGCACAGCTTTGTCTCGACCTCTCATGAGAGGAGCCAGACGCTGCTGCTGCCCGGCCTGCGCCGGCCAGCTCCAGCTCTGGAGCTCCGACAATTCACAAGTTCGGTGAAAAATGCATGAAACAACACAGAAACAGGCTGTGCTGGCATGCTGGGTGTGGAGGGGGTACAAAACATTAGGTGGGGGCAGTTATAAGGGGGGGTGAAGTAATTAGGGAGCAGCAGTTAAAAAAAAGGGTGACATAATTACGGATGGCCAGTTAAAAGGGGGGTAAGTCATTAGGGACGCCGAGTTAAAACCTCCCTATTTATGGAGGGGGGTCTTAAATAGGCACTAGACGGTACGCTGGCATGCATGGCATGGGCTGTTGTACGCCCACAGTGCAGAATTGGAAGCTACTGTACCACGCCGTAGTGCGTGTACACCGCCGGGCATGTGCCATGGCCACCCTTGGCATGGGCTCTTGCACGCCCTCACGTGCAAATAAATAGCACTACTACCAGTAGTGTAGATTTACTTGCAGCCTAAATTGCAGGGCTGTCGACACCAAACGTTGCAAACTAGGCCACGTCATGTCTCCTGGTGGAGGCGGCGCCGGCACGTGTCGTGGCGGCGGCCGCGCACTCAATGGGTCAGTGGCATTTTCCAAGTTGCGTAGAGCATGGCGAGCCACATCGGCTAGTGCAGCAGGACTGTCGGCCATGGCACAGCCAGGAAGCATTTCTGAGGTGCACATGCACCAGAAAAAACCGTTGTCGCCGTATATTTTCATCATCTGCTCGGCATGCATGGGCGCTGCACCTGCTCCGCCTCACCACAACAGTGCACGCCCGAACCCTATCACGAGCACCTGTCTGTCCAAGTGTCTGAGACCCACTGCCCAGCAAAGAAAGAGGCGCCCATGTAGTACTACGCGCATACGCCACTGGCGCAGCAGTGCTGGGCAGTGCTCAGCAGCAGCAGTGCTCAGCAGCAGCAGCAGTGCTCAGCAGCAGCAGCAGTGCTCAGCAGCTGGCGGAGCGGCCGCGCAGTGCCATGGCCATGGGAAAAAGGGGGGAAGAAGGCAGCTACCAACGTCAAGCACTCAGGCACCAGCTGTGTACATGCGGGGACTGCTGCAGAGAGCCAATGCTGCGTCAGCTGCAGCTGCGCACCGCCACCCCGACACACGCCTGTCTGCCCACACGCTAAACCAACCGAATGAAACCATCTGCTGCAGCTGCTCGCGGCCTCGCACACCACCACCACCACACTTCCACTGACAGCTTCAGCCGATGCTACTAGTAGTACAGCACCACACACATGCGAGGTGGGGGTCGCTCCAACCAGCCAGCCAGCAGCAGTGCAACAGCGGCAGCAGCGGCAACGCCGCACACCCTACGCCACCTTGGCCGTGGCGGCAGCAGTGGCAACGCCTCACACCCTATGTCACCTTGGTTTTGGCGGCAGCAGCGCCGTGCGCCGGCGCCACATCCGCCGCGCCCCCCGCCGACTTGGCCGCAGTAGTGGCGCCGGCACTCTTGGGCAGGCCCGGCAGCGGAGGCACGCTCTCCGCGTACTGCGTCCACCTGTCGCCGTAGGCCTGCGCCAGCCGCGGCTCCGCAAACAGCAGTGGCGCCGCCACCATGTAGGCGGCCGAGCTGAGGGAGAAGAGAAGGTGGCCGGCGGTCATTCGGGGCTGCGCGAGGAGCGCGAGCGTGGCGCCAAACGCAATGGGGTGGCGCATGAGCGCATAGTGCCAGCGCGTGGCGGGGCCGGCGGCGGCGGCCTCTCCGTCCACGACGGTCGGCACCAGGCCAAACGCCTCCAGGTGGCCGCGAGCAAAGGTGGCCGTGAGCACAAAGGCGAAGGCTGCGGCCTGCAGGGCGTATGCCCAGGGGTGGGCCCAGGAGGGGAGGTCCCAGGCGACGGGGGCAGTGACGGGACGCCAGAGGGAGAGTACGAGGGTGGTGAAGAGGGAGCTGTGCAGGAGGTAGAAGGTGCGGTCGAGGGACTCTGGGATGAGGGAGCGGAGAGAGGCCTTGGCGGAGGGGCGTGCGAGGTAGGAGTGGGGGAGCATGAAGACGCCGATCCAGAGGAAGGCGTCAAAGGCGAGGGCGGGGATGTGGGTGGAGTCCGTGGCTTTGTGGGCTATAAGGTTCAGCTGGTCGTACCTGCGCGCAGAGGTGGCGGCAGCGGCGGCGGCGGCAGCAGCAGTGGCGGCAGCGGCGGCGGCGGCAGCAGCAGTGGCGGCGGCGGCGGCAGCAGCAGCAGCAGCAGCATCAGCAGCGGCAGCAGCAGCGGCAGCAGCAGCAGCAGAGAAGCAGCAGAGCAGCAGCAGCAACAGAGGAGGAGCAGCAACAGCAGCAGTGGGACTTAGGTGTGCGCACACACACAAAACACACATATCAGGGAGGTGGGAGAGCAGGGTGGCGGGAGGCGCATTGGTGCGTGCAAGCGCGGGGGGGGGGGGCAGGGCACAGCCGGCCATGGTGTGTGCTGTTCTGCCGGGAGTGTTTTTCAGCACAGCAAGGGATGGGTATGTGCTGGACAGCACTAGCTGGGCAAAGCACGTGGCCAGCTGCAGCTGCGGCTGCACAGTACCAAAACATACAATAGTATTACTATTACTGCAGTACTAAGCTAGTATACCACATCAAAAGAACTACAAAACGTGTACTTGAAGTACACATACTTGTAAGTATATACTTCACAGGTATACATCTGCCGTACTTTGAAGCGGTATAAACCATACACCAACACATGAACAAGCAAATAACAGCCAAGAGAAACCACTTGGCTCTCTTCATACTTGCTAGGTGTACATGGCCACAGTCACGGCAGGCCAGGGCACGAACTCACCACTTGTGGGTGGCACCATCCACTGCAAAGGGGAAAAGCCAGCTGATGCCAGGAAAGGAGTGGTTTAGGTTGGCGCTGAAAGCCCACACCGAAATGGCAGACCATACTGCAGTTACCTCAGCAGAGGCAGCAGCAGCAGCAGCAGCAGCGGCGTGCATGTTGAGCAGCCATTGCATGCAGTGCGGTGCGCTTTTGTGTGCTGTTTTTTGCTGCCTGTTTTGACAGCATGCACTGCTGTGGTGGACAGAAGTTAGGAGGAGAGGCAGGTGGCTGAGCACTGCTGATACTGGGGCGGCCACCCCCAGCTGCAGCTGGCTGCCAGCATGTGTGTTGCAGGCTCTGCTGGCCGAATGCAACACACGTGTACTGGAACACTGCCCAGAGTGGTGCTGTGTGGTGCCTGCAGTGGCAGCAGGGAAAGACGCCCAACAACTTCTTGGTTTCGTCAGGTATGTGAGAACCTAAATGACGCATGAGCTCGCGCTGTCACAAAACACATGTGGTGACAGTCATTGTAGAGCAATCGCACTAGTGAGAAGTGATAAAAGAACTTGTCATGAGGCGCGAGGGGGAGGTGTAGCATTGTACTGCAAGAGACTGGGCACCTGGTATGCACACACAATACACCTGTGCATGATATCATTAATATGCACCACAGCTCTACGATCGAACCTGCGCTTTGGTAGGTTTGAGATGTACACTGCCTTGGCGCTTTCTTTGCTTGTTAACCCCGTGCCATGTGTTCCACCCCAGGGTGACGGGCCCTACCGGCAGAAAGAGTTAGCGTTCATCACTCCTAGATGAGTGTCCAGAAATAGACACACTCGATTATAGTACATTTCACCACTATCATCTGCTGTCAGAGGTGCATGTGAGGGTTGTGGGTATGTGGCACCCCTAACGTGAGCAGGTGGCAAAACACCTCACCATCAACAGACATGGGCGCCTACAGCATGCGTCGGATATACCGTAGTGCCTTCCGTATTGCATTGCTTCCCCTCATGTAAGATGCACACAGCAAGATTGCATGCGTGCGCGCCTGTATACATGTATTACTATGCTGCACCTTAGTGCACCTTCTTTGCATTGGCTGGTCAGAAGACAAGCCCATTTGCCGCTCCGTATGCAGGCTGTAGGTCTGAATATTTGTACACGTGAAGCGCCTGTATGGCCTAAGTTTGGCTGAATGGTGCAGCTCTGCTAGCACCACCACACAGTGCACTGCAAGAAAACGGGGGTTGATTCGAGGAGTGCGCTATGAGCGCGCAGACATTGGATGGTCTGGTGCAGGTTGGGAGCAATTCAACAGGACCAAAGGAAGTCTAGGCATCAGCACTTGTCCGTGTTCTGAGGACAGGCTGCAGTGAAGAAAGGGTTGCTTTATAGGTGCTTCATATTCATATGAAAATTCAATCTAGGAGCGATCATATATGTACTTTCATATACTGTACTTCACAGAAGTATGTACTGCTCAAGTGTACTGCCTCAAGTGTGTGTCCAGTACGTGAACGGAAATACTTGAACTTGTACGGAGGAATGGTAAAGTCAACCAAGCCGCGGTAGCAGGCCGCCACCGTTGCACTGCGCTACGGCAGACACGGGCCCGCACCAAGTCCACGGGGCTGCTGCTGGCCCGTGGCTGTCTACACAGTGCGGGTGCGTACATCCCAGGTGTGCCTATGGATGTGTTTGATATTTGCCGAAGCCCCGCAATCCGAAAATCCAAGCGCACACCAGCCATCATCAGTACTGTGCGCGTAGCTAGCGGTGGCTGTTTTACAGCACGTGGAGCATGGACGCAGCGCCTGCTGCTGCTGCTGCTGCTGCTACCGCTACGGCTGCCGGCGTAAACTACTACGAGTTCGCTGCGCGCGACAATGCCCAGGGTTTTGGGGATAGCGGCACTCACAGGCGAAGACGTAGGTGGCTACGGCCACTGCCGCCGCGGGCAATGACTTGGGCATGGTACTCCTCTCGCTTCCTCGCCGGCCGCTGCCACTCACTGGTGTCTCCGCAGCTGCTCCTGTCGCCTTGCCAGGTATTCAGTCACTGCAGTACTGAGTGCGTTGCGGGACTCCAACCTCCGCCTGCTTTCTGCCGGGGGTTATCTAGCAATTGCTCTTTTAATTGATGGTGCTATCCGTGGCCCGATTGGTCAGGGGGGGGGGGGGGGGGGGGGGGGCAGCTGCGTGTGACAGGTGACTGAAAAGAGGTGGCCAAGCACACCCACCAAGCCCAAACCAAGGCTCGAAAAAAGCAACTAATGTCATCGTGCACCATTTCAAAAATTGAGATGTGCTGCCCTTGTAGGCGCCACCTTTTGGTTGTCCACCCCTTGCACGGGTCTACCCCAGGTTGACAGGTCCTACCAGCAGGCGCCCCTTGCAAGTCTGTGTTGTCGCTGAAAAAATACATATGCTGACGTGTGTGGGATGTGGCAGGCTTGCTGATCTTACAATGAACTTCATGTTGCACAAATTAAAAAAACACCTTGCGTCTATCGCGACAGCAAAGACAACCATGGCGTTCTAACCGAGAGGGAGGCCGTGTAGCTGCTTGCCTACCTTCGACCCTCTTTCCGAACACAACAAGATGCAATAACAACACACGGTCAACACAGCCGTGGTGATGATACAGTTCATGCCGTGCACATGCATCCCTTGCAAGCCAACACAACTGCTGCCGGCTGCCACAACTGTCATGTGAGCACCAATGCAATCTGCAGCGGCACCAACAGCACAACGACTGCAAGGCAATTGACAACGTGCCCATCTGGCATGAATCATACATGTGTCATTCATCTTTGCCCATATCAGAACAGCCGTTGCACAGGGGGAAAGCGCCCCTTGCACCACGCCTTGTTCAGCAGCAGCAGCTGTACATGAAGGCTCGCACCTGACCCAACAGTTGTGCTGTGCTGGGTGGCTCTGGCAGGTGTTGGGGGCCGCAGTGGTGCGCACGTGCCAGCAACGCAGCAGCAGCGGCATCAGAGCCCAAGCGGGGCGGCGCGCACCAAGTGGCGAGGCTACCAAGAGGTCTTGCTGCCAGAGCAGACACATGTAGTGACCAGATGCTCAGGCTTCCACTGCTGTTGCTGCTGCTGCTGCTGCTGAGCAGTGCTGCTGCTGCGCTCAGCAGCGCAAGCCGAGCAGCCATGCAGTTGTCACAGGCAGGAATGTGCATGGCTGCATGTGTATGTGCTCAGCAGCCAGGTGGCTTGCATCAGCCCAAGCTGTCAAGCCGCCGCTCCCACTGCGGGCACCTGGAAGTGAGGCCAGGGAATGTGCCCGTGCGCCATGCACAAGGCATGGCACGGCCTATGCCTGTGGTCTCACCTACAACCATTGCCCAGCACCGCCGGAAGCGTATCAAGCGCCAGCAGCGGCTGTGCGGCAGTAAAGCAGGCGTGCGGCGGGCCAACGCCACCCACCAGCAGCACTTTGCTCGGCGCAAGTAGCTCCGCAGCAGTGCTCAGCAGAAGCGCCGCCCGCGCAAAGCAGTGCTCAGCAGCAGCGCCGCCGCCCAACGCAGTGCTCAGCAGCAGCGCCGCCCGCCAAAAGCAATTCTCAGCAGCAGCGCCGCCCGCCAAAAGCAGTGCTCAGCAGCAGCCCGAGGCGCTCCGCATCACAGGCGGCGTGAGGAGGTGGCGCGGTGCTCCATCTGGGCGAGCGAGAACTTGTGGGCGACGCTCTCCACCACGGCAGCGCTCTTCTGCAGCGCTGCCAGCGCAGTCACTGCAAGGGCGTCGCAGCGGTCGCGCGCCAGAGCATCTGCAAATGCGTCGCCGCGGTGCTGCTGCCCTGTGCCTGCGCCGCTGCCGCTGCCGCCGCCGCCCATGGCGCGCAGCTCGCTGGTGACCGCAGAGATCTGGGGGGGGGGGAGGTGTGGCAGTGGCAGATTGTGATCAGCACAAGTGGGGGTGAAGTGCAGCGGTGCCAGGAGAGGGAGGAAGAGTGTGTGTTCGTGGTGGGGAGTGGCAGCATCGGCGGCGGTGCTGTGGTGGGTGGGTGGAGTGTGGCGTGAAGAAGCGTTGGTTGGTGTTTGTGGTGGCGACTGGCAGCAGAGTGCGGGCAACAAATCTGCCACCATTATTTGCAACCTGCAAGTTTGGGTGTTCGGCTGTAAGCTGACATAAAAGCAGGCCGCACCTCACCAGTAGTTAGTGAAGGTTTTTCATAGACAACAATGAAGCAGGTGGGCTCATCTTTTCTTGCACAAGCACTGCCTGTGTGCAGGCACCACCACCACCACCACCAGCAGGAGCAGCAGCAGGTCAACCCTACACTACTCTAGTGCTGATAGTAGAATCATGTGCGCACCTGTCTCAGCAGCTTGTGGTCTGGTGGCACCTCGCCCGCGACCACTGCCGCAAGGTACCTTCGCAGCGTTGCCACGCGCAATGACAGCGCCTCCAGGCTGGTGCCCATGGTGGTGGCCTGCCGCTCAATGGCGCTCGTGCCCTGTATGGTAACGCACGCACACACGGAAAGCTGTTTAGTTTGTGACAGGGAGGGAAAGAGCACGCGGCACGACGCCCTCCATGCTGAGCAGCAGTGCCGACGTGAGCAAAATGCCACCGGTGGTGGCGTTAGAACACCAGCAAAGAGCGATTGCAGCCAGAATATGGCGTTGAAGTCACAAACCGAAGTAGCCTTGATAGTTGCAGCACATTGTAAACTGGATGTTGGTGGAGAGGAGGAGTGCATGCCAGCACGACTCACCATTTTCATCACCCGGTACACGTGCCACACCACATTCTGCATATATGTATACACCCTGTGGGTGTGCGGCACATCCTACGTAGTACATGATAAGCGCACATACCCCATGTAGCACCACAGTAGTGACTGCACAGACCAGCCGCGATGGCAGTCCGTGCATGGCAACCCACCCAGCCAGCTGCTCAGCGCACACAAGACAGCACAGCCGGCCACTGCTCAGCAGACGCAGGCGCTCACCTCCGGCGGCGTGGACCGCGCCACGTGCTCCACCCCAATCTGCTCCGCCTGCGCAGTTTTCAGCTCAAAACTCCCGGGTACAAAGACCGTTGCGCCGCTGGCCTGCTCAGCGCTGAAGATGACCACCGGCAGCGCCGCCTTCCCTCCCGCGCCCGCCGACTCTGGGTTGAGCAGCAGGAACAGTGGGTCTGCGCAGTGCGCGTGCATCTGCTGCTGCAGGTGCACGTCCGCGGCACTGCAGTGGAAGCGGCGGCGGCGGCGTATGCCACCATTGGTTAGTGGCCGCAGCGTTGGTTTACGAGCAGTGGGAGGAGCATGTCGCTCATGAATGTTGACAACGCCAGACAGGGGGGAGACCCCTAGTTTCCTCGTTGCCATCGGCTTGGCCAATGGATGTGCGCCGCATGTGCAACTGCGAAGCAAGCGGCGATGTGAGAAAGGACTGTGTGCATACACCGTGCACAACAGACTGCAGATGGGTGTGCACCAGGATGCGCCTTGGCATTTTGGAGCACACAGGGCACTGCGAAAAAGTACCATACATACCTGTGCACATGTACACTGCACGCTGTCTGCCACATAACCAGCTCGCTACACAAGAAGATGTTTTCAGGACTGACGCCGCACAGTGGCAGCATGCCGAGCTGTGTCATGGTGCGGCATGTGAAGCACTCGCGGCACCACGCTGCTGCTGTGAAAAATAACGCTGGAAGGGCCACCATGCAAACTATTCAAGAGGGGGGGGGGGGGTCTTACCTGGGCTCTGCTCCCACGCTGTACCACCCCAGCACCTCATACGTTGGGTACACGGCGCTGTACAGCTCCTTCTGCTGCGTGACGCTCGCCTGCGACAGCACTATCTGCTCCCCCTGCACGTCGTACCCGACCTCAGAGGCATCGTAAATGCTGAGCTCATTCCCGCTGCGCTCCCCAAACAGCACGCCCAGGATTTTTGCGCTGGTGGGAAGCACGCCACCGCCAGTGCTCACGCGCGTGTAGTGGTCTGATATGGTGATGGTAGCCAGCTGTGGCAGTGCTCAGCAGCAGCAGGGGAAGGGCGTGGGTTTGAGCGCGGCAGGTGTTCAGCAGGAAAAATGGCGCCACAACGAGAGGCTGGTGATTTCAGTGTGGTACCAAGCGTGCTTACATACTTGAAAGGTGTATATTAAAGGCATATAGCATACACATATATGCATACATGTAATGCTGGAATTTATGTAGAGGTTCAGCCACTGGCGCGTCACGCGGCGTGCGGTCGGCTGGTTGGCTGACGACTGAAAGAAATGCACAGCTGAGAAGTACAGCATGTTTGCTGCCACGTAAAGCTAAGGTTGTACACGGGCATGCATGCATTAACATGGCATTTTGGGCCTGTGTATGTACCAGCCAAAACAAGCCGCAGTACCGTGTCTTGGAACACGCTGTCTTAAGCCAAGTGTCAGAACAAGACTTCGGTGCTCACCATAATGCTCCTCAGTACCTCACCAAAGCCTAGATCCTCGTCATGCTGGCAGAGTCCACAACAGCAACAGCAATGCTGGGGCCTGCACATTTAAAGCTGTGGGAGGCTGTTTTTAACCAGCAAACACAACACGACACAGACCAAACGCCCTCCTTCAAACGCGCCGCACGAGGTGCCTACAGAGGCCGGCCCCATGGGCCGCGTGCCCTCCTCCTCATCAGGCACCCAGGGCTGGCATTGCATTCCTATTCACCAGGTATCACTTGTCGCTGTTTCGTTTCCGGCGTGTGGCTGAGGCACAGTTGATGTCAAACCGTGTGCCGCGTCCAACCTCAAGTGTGCAAATCAGAGAGCGCCCTTACCGGGTGCAGGAAAATGGATCGTGCTCCGCCCCCCTGCTCCTGTTCCCCAGGAGGTGCCCCTGGTGCTGGTGGCGGCACCTCTGATGGTGTGTCCACCTCCATGGCTGCCTCCTTCCCTCACAGACCGCACTCAGCTACAGGGTGCTGGTGAGCGAAGTTGCTGTTCGCCAGACGCAAAAAAATCCTTAGCCCGTCGCAGCAGTGTTCCAGAGCAAACAGCAGCCGCAGCGGCCACACACGAAAAGCAGGCCGACGCAAGCTTGTTCCACTCCCTCGTCCCGCTGCTCCCAGGGATCCCTGCTCCAGGCCCGTCCCTGCAGCTTGCTGTCGAGTGGGCACAGCAGCAGCCTGAGCAGGCTTTTCCCGGGTAGAATAAAAAACGCCAGCCAGCAGCAACACACGAGTCCGTGCCTGGGCAGTCGCACCTGCTTCTTCTGCTTGTACGGAAGCGCGTGGCGATGGCGCCAGGCTCCAAAGCCCCTCCCCTTATCGGGGCAGGCCTCAAATTCGAGCTACTCAGCTCTCTCGACGCAGCAGATTTCAGAGTGCGCAAGATCCTGCTCGCATCCAGGTACCACAGCCACATCTTGAGACCTCGGCATGCACGCGCGCACACGCACCAGCACTGCCGCCACCAGCACACCGCCAACACACTCTCGATTGACCAGCAAAGCAGTAAAGTCCACCCTGACAATGCTGCGTAGCCCACAGCAGCCCGCATCCCCTCCCAAGCCACACACATCTGTAACCTCCAAAATGTTTCTGCTGCTGCTGCACCCAACTCCGGCGGACGCGCAGCCTCGCAGGCATCCCCGTCACTGTGCAGGCCTGCAAAGCGGACGCCCTGGAGAAGCAGGCTCCTCTAGCCAAGGCTCTAGCGCTGCGGATTACCCGGCCCGGTCCGTGCTCCCCCACCTACGTCACGCAGTCCAACGCCATCGTGCGCACTCTGGCGGATGCAGCGGAGGGCAGCGGTGGGGGGCTGTACGGCGACGGAGAGTTCGCTCGCTCCCAGGTGGACGCCTGGCTGGAGCTGTGCTGGATGGAGGTGGAGGTGCCCCTGGCGGTGCTCCAGGTGTCCAAGGGCCAGGGGGAGGTGATCGCGGAAGCCAAGCGGCTCATACTGGCTGCGCTGGGCGCCGTCAACTCAGCCCTCGCCAGCCGCACCTACCTGGTGGGCCAGAGGCTCACGGCGGCGGACGTGGCCCTGGCTTGCGCATGCGCCACCATCCTCGGCAGCCCCAGCATCCTGAGCGGCAAAGACCTGGCATCTCTCCCCCACGCAGTCCGATGGTACCACACCGTCTCACACCACCCCGTCTTCTCAGCACCAGCCAGCGGCAGCGGCAGCAGCGCGCGCGGCGGCGCGGGGGCAGCAGCAGCAGCGGCGGCAGCCGCCGGCTCCGTTTCATTGGCGGCGCTCGCGGCCTCCAACGGCGCCGTCGACGGCGCATTCTCACAGCCGTCGGCCGTCAACAAAGAGGTTCCCATCGTCCTGCCCGCCCCCAAGTACCGGCGGCGGCGCGTGCGCGTTAAGGAGCTGCTCGCCCAGGGCAAGGCCGCCGCGGGCCAGACGGTGGTCGTCCGCGGGTGGCTTAAAACCATGCGCGCGGCCGCCAGAGACACCCTTCTGTTTCTGGTCGTCAACGACGGCTCCTGCCACAAGAGCCTGCAGGTGGTGGCCTCTTGCGAAAACACGGAGGGGTTTGCGGCGGCGGCGGTGTGCGGCGGCACGGGCGCGTGCGTGGCGGTCGAGGGGCTGGTGATTGAGTCGCCGGCCAAGGGGCAGGCGATCGAGATGCAGGCCAAGAAAGTTGAGGTTTTGGGCCCGGTCATGCAGGACGACGGGTCGGTGGGCGCGCTCAACTACCCGCTGGCCAAAAAGGCCCACAGCCTGGAGTACCTGCGGAAGCTGGCGCACCTGAGGCCGCGCACCATGGTGTACAGCGCGGTGATGCGCGTGCGCAACGCCATGGCGCACGCCACGCACCGCTTCTTTGGCGAGCGCGGGTTCCTGTACGTGCACACTCCCCTGCTCACGGGAGCGGACTGCGAGGGCGCGGGCGAGCAGTTTGTGGTGACCACGCTGCTGCCGGAGGGGGAGCACGCCAAGGCGGACCTGCCGCGTCTCACCGATGGTTCCATTGACTACTCCAAGGTGATTTTTTTTTCCTGTTGTTTGCACACATGCGGGGGTGGGGCATTTACTTACTGCGTTTGCGCAATGCAGGTTTGGGTGTTTGGGTTGAGCGCGGGGAGGGGGTGGTTTGGGGCGGTTTGATAAGCAGGTAGGTGCGGGAAACGTGTGCTCACCAGCTAGTGTGACAGGGGCGTGGGCTGAGGGTGTCATGGGGTCGCCATGGCCGGGTGTTGGTAGGCAGCAGCGGTAGGAGCTGCAACTTTGCAGGCAGGCAACATGGGATTAACACTGCTGTTGCTGCGGGCACGCGCACCACCACCACAGGACTTCTTCTCACGGCGGACGTGCCTGACGGTGTCCGGGCAGCTGAACGTGGAGACCTACTGCAGCGCCATGGGCGACGTGTACACCTTTGGGCCCACCTTTAGGGCAGAGAACAGCCACACCACCCGCCACCTCGCTGAGTTCTGGATGGTGAGCACCCCCCTGCTGCCAGCAGCAGGGCTACGTTTGCTGCTGTGCTGCCGCCGCAGCAGCGTGTGCGCGTGGGATGTGGAGCTGCATAACGTTGTTGAAGCTGCATCATGTTGCTGAAGTTGCGATGCCGGTGTGCGCATACATAAGTGTGGGTGTGCACGAAGGCACCGCATTGCACTCCGCACCGCAGTAGAGTCATTGCGCGTGACCTTCACAACTTGTCGAGTGCACGCTCATGACGCACAACTGGCAGTGCTGAGCAGCGTCATGCCTGCATGTGCCTTTGTGTATGTGTGTGTGTGTTCTAACGCGGCTGTGCTGTGCTGCGATGCCGACTTTTTCATGTGTCTGCATTGTGCAGATTGAGCCCGAGATAGCGTTTGCGGACCTGGAGGATGACATGAACCTGGCGGAGGACTACCTCAAGTATCTTGTGGCGTACGCACTGGAGCACTGTGACGAGGTAAAAAACAAAAACAAAAAAAGCTACTTTAATGGTAGTACAGCAATCGGATTTTTTTCAGTGACTGGCCAGCTAGAGGTTTACCTGGCAGGGCGGGTCACCTGCTAGGGCGCCAGCCAGAGCAGCTCTGTGGTGCAGTTCCACATGCGTGCAATACTATGATGCACCATGTTCTACATAAATACTTCAGGCTGAGGTGCTTTCCACGTACTTGGTGCACTTGTCACACGAATGGCAGTCCAAGTAAAAGTAACCGGGCAAGTGCCATGGCTTCAGGTTCGCTGCCACGCATGGTATGGGTTCTTGCCCACAAGTGCAAATTAATGAAACTACCCAAGTCAGTGACCCACACTTGCCACACACTGCTGCTGCTCATGCACTGCCATGCCCGCCTGCCACAGGACCTGGCATACTTTGAGAGCAAGGACTGCCCTGGAGGGGAGCCTGAGCTGCGCAAGCGCCTGCGCAACGTGCTGGAGAGTGACTTTGTGCGCCTCACGTACACCAGCGCAGTGCAGCTGCTGGAGGAGCACATCAAGGCGGGGAAGGCAAAGTTTGACAACCCCGTCAGCTGGGGCGTGGACCTTGCAAGGTACGCAAATTGCAGCAGCAGTGTGTGTCGCCGATCATTTGCAGTTGTACAGGGCTCATCAGTGTGGCAGAGGCATGGCCAGGTTGTACTACTCTGCACATGTGTATTCCATGATGTAGTTTACTCTATTCACGCGCCGGTCCAGGCATTGCTGTCTACTACAGTAGTATCTCTCAACGCCTCACATGCGGCAAATGAGGCAGCGTGTAGGCTGTGGTATGGCACTTATACCCACCAGCAATTGCGACAATTGCTGTGCTGAATGCACACCGAAACCGCGAAATGGTGTGTTGTTTACCTGCGCCCCCCTCCATCTGCTGTGGAGCAGCGAGCATGAACGGTACATCACGGAGAGCGTGTACAAGTGCCCGGTGGTGGTGACCAACTACCCCAAGGAGATTAAGGCCTTCTACATGAAGCTGGACCCTGATGGCCGCACCGTCAGTGCGATGGACATACTCGTGCCCAAGATTGGGGAGATTATTGGCGGGTCGCAGCGCGAGGAGAGGCTGGATGTGCTGGTGGAGCGTGCCACGGTGAGTGGGTGTTTTGAAAGGATTCATGGTTCAAGCAGTAGAGTTTACGTGTGTGCATGTATGTGCTTCATGTGGCTGGGCAGGTACATGTAACTGTGATATGCGGGTATATTGTTGTGTGCAAGCACATAGTGCGCCATTGCTGCCATGAAACTGGTAGGGCCTAAGGTTGGAGAAGCACATTGACGGTATAAGCATATAAACCTGCAGCACAAGTTTCAAGTAATGCACTCTATTGCAGGTGAGATGCAGCCCTGTGTCATGACACAAGTGCTGGAGTGAAAAAAATAACAAAAAATCCCATCCGCACATCAGCCGCTAGAGTGTCTCATCAACACTCAAAGGCAGGCACACGCAGCCAAAGTAAGTGTTGTTGGAGTGCTGAGGCAGTGCTCAGCGAAGGCATAATTTGTACCATTAGTCCCATAAGTATCTGGTCAATTTGTTCAGTAGACCAAAAGGTTTTGCAAATAGTGTTTTCAGTGTACAGCGTCAATGTATGTGATAGCCAACTTGAAGACGCACATGCTGTTAACTTCAAAATTGTCAACTTCAACTTGGAAGTGAAGTTGCAGCCGATTCCAGCCGACCTTCCGGTTTCCGGCAGGT
>JAULBY010035081.1:0-14711 GCA_032358315.1 Ophiocytium majus | reverse complement strand
CACAGGCTTCGGCCTGGCATTTTGCCCCAGCCACGGGAGTACCTGGGCTCAGTCACCTTTTTGGTTTCTTTCACAAGCTAAAACCTGCACCACCGTAAAAAAAATGATGCTTATACTACTAATGGTTTTATGTGAGTGCACTTGTGGGTGTGCAAGAACACACCTGTAGCTTATGCAAGCCAGCACCAAGCAAGTGGCCATGCCCGGCCCTGTAAAGGCATACACTAGTCACAACTTTGCACAGACACCGCAAAAAAGTGCGGGAAACAGGCAGGCTCCCGTTGTTCCATGGGCTGTCTCCCACCATTTGGTGTCGCAAACCTCAACGTTGTATTGCTGCCCCAGCTGCAGCTCAGTGGAAAAAAACCAGCAGTGGTGCACACGCACTGTGTGCGGTGCAGCAAGACTGGGAAAGCAGCTGCTGATGTGTCAGGACGCTGTTGCCGCACCAGGCTTGCAGCCGCCGGTTGCAAATACTTTACACTGGCTTCGCAGACCGCTCAGACAGAACCCATGTTTCGTGTGTTAGAATTCATGTATGTCCTGGTTTGGAAACGTAGCATGTGTGTCTGTTATGGAAGCCGCTTGTTTGAAGACTGCTGCTGCTCTGAGTGCAGAGTGCTGTCAGGTGTGTGGCTGCTCACCTTGTGACCCTCCACTTGTCGTCATCCATCTCCACAGCGTCTCCCTTCGCCAGCCGCGTCACCGCATGACGCATCATCACCGACGCCTTGCCGCTCGCCGAGGGCAGGCTAGCCCGCGCACTAGTCCAGCGCGCACTCACAGCACCCTCATAAAACCTGTGAGGACTGGGGTACAGGACGGGCCCCGGCGGCAGCACGCTGTCGAAGCTGCGTGACCGCCTGCTGGGTTGGCGCTTGGGGGAAGCCGGGGGGCTGCGAGCGGTGGCCCGAGGCGAGGCAGTCCCGCGACCTCGCCGTGGCGAGCCGTTGCCTGTCCTGTCGCCATTGTCAGCTGGTGTTGCTCTGGCTGTTGCAACGGCGGGAGTGCTGCCCCCATTTGGAGGAGAACTGACACCTCTTGCTGCTGTGGCGCCATTGGCGTTGCCAGCAGCTTGCTGCTGGTTGTGTTGCTGCTGCTGCACCTGCACCCGCAGCTGCTGGGTGCCCTCCTGCCCCGGTTCCAGCACCACTTCCGCCATCACTCGTTGTGGCGGGGTGGCGCCTGCCTCCGCTTGTTGCGACTGAAGTGGGGGTATTGAGGCCAGGCTGCTCCTAACTGGCCCAGCAGCAGGCTGAATCACAGCCACTGCTGGCGAGGTGGCCTGCAGCCCAACATGCCGGTGCTAGGCACGCGCCAGGATGGTGTGCTGCAGCGCTGGTGTTGGCTGCCAACCTTGCAAAAAACCGACCCTCCCCGGCCTCCCCCAGCCCAGAACCGTGAGACGGGTCACGGTCGTCTGCGGATCATGACCAGCAGAGGCAGTACACACACACACAAGCACATCATGCGGCGGCGGAGCACACGCCTGGCCTCGCAGCGGCAGAGGCAAAGAGCGGCTGCTGGTGACAGCAGCGCACCGCCGCCACACCCTGTCTTCGGCACCGATCCTGGCATTTTGCCCAGGCAAGTTCTGCCTGGTTTGCACACTGAACTCAAACCCTTGGTGGTGCTGAAGTGGCTGCCGATGGCTGCCTGCAATTGCCATGGCGCGGCATGGCGGTGGTGCTGCTGGTGTTTCTGCTGGTCACTCTATGACCGCTGGCGATACCACTTTGCCTGCCCTGGCAGGACGAAGCCGAGCTTGATGGTCGTCCAGGCAGGCACATGTGCAGTACATGCGTGCACTCCGAGTAGCCCCCTTGACTGCCGAGCTGTGAGTACGTCTATACGGGTCCAGCGGTTCACACACTGGTCCTTTGGATGCTGCATGCCGGCACGCATTACCTGAGTTCTTGCACATTCACAAGCGCAAACTAGTACAACTACATTCGCCTACTTGTGGCTGCCGTGGTCATGTGTTTGCTCCTCCTGCTGCTGTCGCACAGCGACTGATATGAGGTGAAGGCGTCTGCCACTGCTGCGGTGCCGTGGGGCTTCATCTGCGGCTACCCCACACGTGGCGGCGACCTGTATGGTGGCGCCATGTACGTGCAGTCTGCTGCACGCGGGCCGCAGGTGTGTGAGCTCATGCACTGCTGGTGCTGCTGCTGTTGAGCACTGCAACTAAGAGTGCGGTGCAACATGTACTATCCGTTGTTCAATATTGCTTGACAGCTACGGTGAATTCATACACACATGCATGTATGTATGTACATGCGCGTCTATAGATGTACACATACATCAAAGTGAATATATCGATTAAGCAGGCCAAGATAACTGGTCACTTGTACAGTGCATTTGAAATACTACTACGTAGTATTTCTGGATGACCTTGACACGCGTCGGAGGTTTGGTATGCATGTTTTTGCTGTCAACAAATAAGTGCGTGCTGCTGAGCGATTCAAAACCTGTATAGTCAGTCACTTTGTGGAATCACAAGCCCATCCATATTAGCTTGCGATGTGTCTGCACCAAACTCAGTGCTTCACACCTCGTTGAAGTGTCGCAAGCGCACCTGCGAGTTAGGTGCACAACGCCTATGCAGTAAAGGCCAGCACTGTTTATGCAAGCCGCAGGGCCAGACACCGCACGCCTTTTGCTTACCAACTGCTGCTGCTGCTGCTGCTGCTGCTGCTACTGCCGCTGCTGCCACTGCTGCTGCCGCCGCCGCCGCTGCTGCTGCTGTTGCTTCTCTCGTCTGCCGCTGCTGCTGCTTTGCTGCTACTGCTGCTGATTGCACACCCAGGCCGAGGCAATAGCCGCGGCGGCGCGTAAGTGGGGCGCGGCAGTGGCGGGCATTCATGGGGGGGCGCACGCCATTCCTGTGTCCGTCTGCAAGTACAAGTACCAGCCTTGGAGGAAGCCCGGTGGTGCTCAGCAGCGGCGCTCTGCCGCTGCTCATCAGCAGCAGCACTCTGCCGCTCCTCAGCAGCAGCAGCACTGTGCCGCTGCTCAGCAGGGTGGCTCTGCCGCTGCTCAGCAGCACGGCTCTGCTGCTGCTCAGCAGCATGGCACAGCTGCTCAGCAGCAGGGCACAGCTGCTCAGCATCAGCGCTCTGCCGCTGCTCAGCAGCAGCTGCCGCAGCGCCTGTATGGCTGCCACCTGCACCATGAGCCGCGAAGGTGCGTGCACTTGCGGCCGACAAGGCGCGTGTGCTCAGCAGTGTGGGCTGTGCCCTGCCCTCCGCGGCTGTGCGCTGTCCCCTTCATTGTTTGTGGCAATCATCAACTTGTACGCCACGCACATGCCCACCAATCATCTGGGCACAAGTGGCTACTTCCCTAGTCTTTGCGCACATTACCGTGCACTCCTGGGTGACCATGTTATACCAGCTGACACAGTGTACATTTTCCTATCGTTTGCGCGCATGTATTGTGTACTCCAGGGTGCTCATTGAGCGGCATGGCATGCGGGAGGGGTGGGAGCCCTTTGGCCAGTGGCCGTCGCCCCCACCGCAGCACACCGGCACGGCAGCAGCAGCAGCAGCAGCAGCAGGTGAGCCCTGCTGACAAGCTTCGCAACCTCATGAATATTGTTGGGTCAGCATGTAGCATCTATTCACATTATCTAATACACACTGTACTCCCCATGACACCATATACCGCCTGTGTATGGTGTTAGAGCATCTTACCATGCGATTGCGCCTTGCGCCTTGTGTGTGCATACTTCACTCGTGCATGTACTACTGTAGTACACGCGTACCGGGTGCTTCCTAATATGTTGTGGGACGGCCACGGCACACATTGCACTCGCGATGTGCTGCACTCGGGCTTAGCGCGGCACGTGGTTCAGTGGAAGGTCCGAACGGCTTCACTCACATCATCATTGGCATAGTCATGATGTACAAATCGCTATATAATTTAGTGCGGGTCTCGCGTCCATGTGGGGTGCGGGGGGGGTGCAACTACGCCACACTCAACCGACGCTGCACTCCCTTATGGGAGCTGCTGCACACCATGCCAATCTGACCGCATTTCGACACTGGTTGCGCGGGTGACGTAGTGCATCAGGGGGCCTCCAACAGTGGCTTCTGTGCTGGGGCATGCACACCCTTATAGCCAGTGTTCCCCATTGACTCAGGTCACCACCTGGAAAACTGAGTTAATCACAGGGGTGTTGCCACCAGAGTGTTCCATGCCCATATACGCCGAAGTACGTGTATTGCCGTGCCACTGCACATGGCATCACGCGCATTATTCCAGTGCACCGCCTGCTCGCCCATGTTACATGTGAATGCTGCCGCTGCCACCGCCGCCGCCGCCTCTACTGCTGCTGCCACTGCCACCGCTGCCGCTACCCGCCGCCGCCGCCGCCGCGGCTGCCGCTGCTACTTGGACATGTCAGCCCCAATGCCACCGTCCTCAGGAGCAGCAGCACCGCACACTACAGCCGCTGCTGGTGGCACCACCGAGGACTCGGCGCGGGAGCGAAAGCGCCAATGCCAAAGGACCGCTGGCAACGGGCACTAGTGGTGTGGCTGAGTGCGGCTGCTGCGGTGCTGGGCGGCACTGCACATGCCGCCAGCAGCCACGCTGGCGCAGCGTGTGTGTGTGGCAGCTGTCTTGGGTGGGCGGGGGGTGGGGGGAGGCGTGCGCCGCAGCAGCCGCACAAGAGGTGACATGCACACGACAAAGGCTTTGTTGTAAATAGGTATGGTACTTTGGTGTCCACACTTATCTATAACAGGGTCTCTACGACGCCTGCTTTAATGTGCTGCACCCATACTGCCGAGCTGCAGGTGCATGTATCGACATTCCACAGGTCGCCCCACCGGCTGTACTGCGGGTGCAACGGGCGGTGTCACGCCGCACGCGATGACATTGGCTGGTGTGCCTCAGGGTGCTCAGCGGTAGGGTAGGCTGCAGTGCTCAGCAGCACAGGGCGCGCGAATGACTGGCGGCCGGCAAAGGCTACTCCCGCGAGGGGTGGCTGCGCGTCGCTATGACAGCGCGCCCTGTGCTCAGCAAGGCCTGCTGCTGCTGAGCACTGCTGAGCGGTTTGGCAGGACGGCTCTGCCAAGCGCTGTACACAGTGGTCTCTGTTGAAGTTTGCTTGGGACGCGCAAAGCCGTGCGCACATGCACGGGACTGGCGACAGCATGTATGAAGGGTCCACCCACGTGCGGTAGTACTGTATACCTACATGTAGCACTCTGGCTGGCGGACAGCTGAACGAGGTTAGCAAGGAGCGCGTACACATATAATAGAGACACGTACAGATACTGGATGTATGTACGTATTTATAATTCTTCATGCATGCCTATGCCCCTGTGATGTTGTGGGAGCGCCAAAGGTGTGCTGAGCAGGGCTCCTGACTTGTGGCATTTCTTCTCATGCGCTGCTGCCGCTTGCCGTCTTCAGTGCAAATGCAAGGTTGCGGTGCGCCTTCTGCTGGCCGCATGCTCAGCAGAAAGAACACGCGCAATGGCATGACTGCCGCAGTGCACATGCAGCACATACCTGGGGTGCGCACCGCTCCAGTGCAGTCCCTGCTTTTTATCTCCCCTGAGGGCGTGGAACACCTTTGTGCACGCGAGTGTAGATGTGGCGTGCCGATGGCTTCATGGTGTGTGCCATCAGCCTGTTTCCAGTTTTTAACAGGAAGGCCCGCGCACATCTGCCTGTGCCCTCATTTGGTTAGGCATTTGGCCCATAGTAGTGCCCACACATGGACATGCAGAGATGGAGATAGGATGGCTTGCATTTGACGCCGCATATATGCATGCATGCTGTAGCGCCTGGCTTACGCCTGCTTGCGCCCTGTTATCGCCGTTTTCGCCCGGCCTGCACAAAGCGGGTACCCAGTACCCCAGCTGCAGTCTCTGGACACACCGGTTGGAGTCTGCACGTGCACCACAAAGGCATGCAACCAAAGGATGTGGTGGACTGCGACACGGTGATGTATCTTCTGTGGCAGTGCGCCGGCCCACGGCACCAGTTCGCCAGCTTCTACCGCTGGGGCAAGTGAGTGTCATGTGCCTGTTTGTCACTCGCGACACCATGTGGACAGCGCATGCCTGCCAGCACCCACCCACCCTACTGACGTCGCAGTGGTCCGTGCCGCCACCTTCGTCAGTGGCGATGGCTCCACTGGCGGTCCTGCCTCCAAGCTCGTGCATGGCACATGCGTTGACTGTCTGTGTGCGGTTTTGCAGCACCGTCACTCAACAGCAACACGGAACCTGCCAGCAGCGCGCAGCAGCAGCAGCAGCAGGCAATCACAAACACTAGAGACCAGCAGCAGCATTGACTTGTGCAGCGGCAACGCTGCAGCGCACCGGTTTCCATTTCAGCGGCGCCGCTGGTGCGGCTGCTTGTAGACCAGAGCCCCTCAGGGGGGGCACCAGACTTTGTGCGCTCTACAAAAACTGCTGCAGTGACAAGAGCTCATCACTCATCCAGCACCATGGCAAGGGGCTGCTGCACGCTGCCGCTCCCGACTGGGCCTGTCTCATGCACCTTGAGAATGGCCACTGCAGCAGCTACCCATGGGCAACTGCGCACGCAACCTTTGCCACCCCCTGGTGTCACTCACCTGGGCCCCTTCCCGCCCCATGTGCAACTGCTGTCTCATCTGCTGCTCTGGCATGCGCTCCTGTGGTACTGCTCTACTGCCGCCGACGCCGCTGCTACCGCTGCCGCTGCTGCTGCCGCCGCTGCTGCTGCTACAACTGCTGCTGCTGCTGCTGCTGCTGCTCGTGCCGCTGCTAACGGCGCCGCCACTGCTGGTACCGCTGCCGCCGCTGCTACTGTCGCCGCCGCCGCCGCCCCTGCTACCGCCGCCGCCCCCACCGCTTCCGCTACCGCTGCTGCTACCGCTGCTGCTGCTGCTGCTGCTGCTGCTCCTGCTGCTGCTGTGCCTCTGCTGCTGCTGAGCACGTCAGGTACGATGACTGCGATGCGTGCCTGACGGATATGAAGGTGTGCTGGAAGGCCAAGTGGACTCGTGACCCTGACCAGGCTCGGCGCATATATGAAGAGGTACGTCACCTGCCCCGCTGCGCGTGGCTTTATACTACTGTAGTAAAACATTATACTTCGTAGAAGTACTAGTGAACTAGTACGTGCTTTCTTCTAATAGGTGCCTCGGCGCATACATGACGAGGCACGTTACCTGCCCCGCTTTGCATGGCTTACAATAGCATATACACTTCAAAGAAGTACTTGAAGTACATCAGTACTTCTCAAGTGTACTGTGCGTATTTTAATATAGTTGTACTTGTGTGCTTGCAAGAGCACATGTCGTGCATGCCAGCACGCCCACGGGTGGCCATGGCACATGCCCGGCAGAGTAAGCATATGAACACAGAAAGTGCTAGCGAGCAGACCTGTAATACATACTAGTAGTAGCTGCCGGCGGCTCAGGCACACCTGCTAGCAGCTCTTGGTTGTAGAGATGTGTGAGTTCGCGTATATGCTGCCGGGCATATGCCATTGCTTCGCGCACGCCGGCATTGGTGGCATGGGTCCCTGCATGCCCTCGAGTGCAAATAGTTAAACCTTCAATATACTTCAGTACATGTACTAGTACAGTAGTATGGGTTACTATTACCGGTACATCAATCATGTACTGCAATATACTTGAAGTATATATGTATATACTTGAAGTACATATAGATTAGTCTATATTAACTTGAAGTATACTTCAAGTATCTCAAGTATGGTACTGCGATGTATACTGCACAATGTACCTTGAAGTATGTGTGCATGTGTAGGAGCCACATCTTGAGTTTGATGAAAAAGTTCCAACCAAAGGATGGAACCAACTGACTGGTTTGTCAAATACCTACTACATGGTTGTGTTCTACCACTTGATGTAGCAATATGTTCCAACTGGGCTCTATTCTCGTGCGTGTGCTTGCTGTTGCGGTGCATTGACATCATCAACTTTAGACGCAAATTGCACAGAAAACAACACTCGTGGGCCTGGTGTTCCGACGCTGATGCTGCGTTTATACGTGCGTTGGCCGCCTGCATGCTGTGTGTACCCCTCAGGGAGTTTCGTTCAAGCAAAGACAGGTGAGGGTTCTACGCACCACTTGTTCTGATGCATGCATGTAGGCATCAGTGATGCAATGCAGAACGCATGCAGTGCAAGGCCGCGCTGCTTGGGTGCCCTGCACTCAGCGGCTGTATGGCACAACCTTTGTGGCACACGTGTGGTGGAGTTGCCGCATGGCATGGCGCGGCAGCTAATGCTTTTGGGTCACTGGAAGGAGGTTACACTGTAACTGTCGCAACGATGCTGCACAGCCGCCTGTGCTGAAGGTTGTCCTGCGTGGTGTGTGGTCGCTGCCGTTGCACATACCGCTAAAGTACACTTGTACCGCGAGAAGCATACTAGTCGTATACTTTAGGTATACTGCGAGGTACTTCAAACTATACACTTCAAGTATTAGTGACAACTATTTCACGTGTGTGTTGCACCAGTGTGCAGCTTACACCGTGCTGCTCAGCATCACACGTGCGCCTGCTGCTGGTGAGCGTGTGCACCTGGTAGTGCTGCCCACCGCACCCACGAACTGCACGGCGGCATTTAGTGCCTAAACTTTCTCTGCAGCAGTCAATGCTCACTTCACTCTATGTGGCTCATGTGCGCAGGGCCTGAAAACCCCGTCATGAGCCATATGGGAGCTCAAGGAGCAGCCATATCAATACTGACTTTGCCATTAACGGGGTTCATGTGCGCGTGGCCTGAAAAACCGGCACGAGCCATATGGGAGCTTAAGGAGCAGCCATGCCAAAACTGATATGCCATGTATGGGGGTTCATGTGCGCAGGGCCTGAAGAACCCGTCACGAGCCATATGGGAGCTTAAGGAGCAGCCATGCTGGAGCAACACCATGTCCGTGCCTCCCGGGGGAGTGCACAGCGCCGGTCCTGCCAATTAATACTCAAGTATATTCGAGTTTTGTCACCCACCCATGTGGTATGGCGGCTTGGGACAACCAATTCTGCAGCCACCTAGCTGGAGGTGGAGTGCGGGACTAGCTGGTGCAGGACCTGTGGCATGCGCGCACTAGCAGCTGCTCAGCAGCATGCGAGATCGGGACCACTGTTTGTGACACAGCAGCAGCAGCAGCGGCGACGGCGACGGCTGTGGCGGCAGCAGCAGCAGCAGCGGCTGCTGCTGCGGCGGCTGCGGCGGCTGCAGCAGTGGCGGCGGTGGCAGCGGCGGCAGCAGCAGCAACGGCGGCAGCAGCAGCAGCACCAGCGGCAGTGGCGGCGGCAGCAACAGCAGCAACGGCGGCAGCAGCAACGGCGGCAGCAGCAACGTCTGCAGCAGCAACGGCGGCACTAGCGGCGGCGGCAGCAGCGGTGCTGGCGGCTGCGGCGGCGGCAGCAGCACCGGCGGCAGTAGCGGCGGCGGTGGCAGCGGCAGCACCAGCAGCAGTGGCAGTGGCGAGCGGCAACGGCGGGGGCAATGCAAGCCACCCCAGCACTCCCACCTGCCACACCCTGCTGAGCACCGCGCTGTACAAGCTGGAGGCGCAGTTGTGTGTGAGAGCAGTGCTCGCCATTGCACGCAGCTGCTGTTGCACCAACACTGCTGCCCAGCAGCCGTCTGCCCGCAGTGTCACCCATTACAGGCCAGCCTGCATTGTCGCACAGTGCACAAACAGAGTGCTGCTGCTGTGGCCGCCGCTCACCGCCCTTTGGGTGAGACCTGCCGTGCATGTTGCATGCCTGGGCATGTCGCGGTCACAGTGGCATGTGGCCCAGAATGACAGCATACCATACCAACAATACATGCACATGCCATTCCACAATGAAGCCTCGGGGACAAGCAGCTGCGGCGCGGGCGGTGCAATGCTGCTGCTGCCATTTTTGTGCCTGTGCATGCTCATTTACCAATTTGCAACCTTGCTGTGGCCATGGTTAATATCTTGGGAAGACCCTCACGGTTTCACCCAAGAGCATGACGCTCGCTGCCGCGTCCAGTGGTGGCCACCATGGTAGTGCGTTTTTTTGGACGCGCTGATGTGTGGTCGTGTCTGGCCTTGTAACTTGGAGTTGATATGGGTCATGAACGCACTTGGCAAACTACGCGCAGCCTAATTGGGCGGGCAGTGCGCTCAGCAGCGAGACGTGCTTGTAGCAAGGGCGGGCGCCATCGTGAACCACACGTGTATACCGTATGTTACGGAAGTTAAGACCCCCTCCCTTAGCATATTTTAGGGGTGTGGAGCCTATTTTTTTAAGGGGGGGGGTCTTATCTAACGTACCCTCCCTTATAAAGTTTTGCCTGCGCGAAGTGCGTCTGCAGCACCGCATCACCGAGAATAAGGGGGGGGGGGGGTCAGCCCTGCATCATGAACGTGTGCGCACGTGTGTTTGGGCATGTCAACTCAAACTTCACCTTGGAGCCATGAGAGCACCTCCGTGGCCGCTCAGCGGGGTGGCCCCGGGCGCCCGGGCACCCCGCGACCAGGGGCGGGGGCGCCCACAAGTGCAAAATCGCCATACAAACGACAGGGCCCGCAAAAGTCGAGAAATTGCAACAGCAGCGCCCACAGCACCCCTCAGCGGCCGCCGGCGTGCAGGCGCTCCTCACACACACTGCTGCGGTGGTATCACCCACTGCCGCAGCACGGCTCGCCCTCTGGGCGGGCGTCACTTAGGGATTGTACTTTTATTAAACTCCGCTTAGGGCGCGGAAAGTTTACTTGTACTTCTGAAGTACAAAGCTCGGCTTGGGGTGCGGACAGCACCGTGCACATTGTGTCGGCGACTTGAAAAGGCATGGACAAGCAGTCCCGTAGCCGACAAGATCATGGTGCTCAGCACTATGCACTCTGATGTAGGCGAACATGTTGTCACAGGTAGCTAGGGCACTGCTTACAAGCTTGCAAGGCGTTGTACAACATCGCCAACGAACACCCGGCAGTGGCGCAGGGTAACGGTTGATTTGATTCAGCAGCAACACACACACACACACACACACACACAGCATCAGCGCGCAGTATTAACGCCGGCGCACACCATGGAGGCCGTGGCCCAGCACCCCAACGCAGTGCCAGAGAGCCTGGTTAAATATGAGCAGCCCATGTTCGCAGGGGTGGAGCCGGGCACAGGCGGCGCCCTCCCCCGCCTCAACCCCACAGCCGCTGCCGGCGCCACTGCTGCCTCGGGCACCTCCCAATTAGAGGACATGGTCAACTCCATGCTGCCGCCTAGGGAGTGGACCGAGGAGACGGGCACGTGGATGCAGTCCGTCAGCAAGGAGCCCGCCACCCGGCTGGACGTGGTGACGCTGCAGGAGTGCTTGGACAAGCGGCTGGCGGAGAGGCAGGCCCGGGACACGGGCATATGCCCCGTCAGGGACGACCTGTACACGCAGGCATTCGACGAGCTGATACGGCAGGTGAGCTGGTGGACGTGGCTGCTGCTGCGGTGACGGCGGGGAGGTAGGGACTGAGGGGTAAGGCCGCGTAAGGCCACGAGTACCGTCGTGGGGGGTGTTGGCGGTGTTGGCGGGTTGTTGTTGAGGTAAAGGTGACGGGTGCTCTGTACACAACGGGAGGGCAGCGTGCTGGTATGAGTGGTGGCGCTGGTAGGTGCAGCAGTGGTGGGTGACAGCAGGGGCACTGGGAAGTGTTGCTGAGCCATTCTTGTCGGTGCTGACTAACTGAGGGTGCTGTCGACACCAGCGCTGACTCTTACAAAACAGCTGACGTGCGCGGCCGCAGGTGCAAGCATGGTGGTGGGTCATGCTGCTGTGACAGTGATGGCAGCAGTAGCTGCGGGTTTGTCACTGTGCTTGAAGGAGAGTGTGGAGGAAAACAGTAATGACTGCTGCAGGTGTTGGTGGTGGTGCGCATGTGGGTGACTTTTTGAATGCGCACGCGTTCCTTTGGGCTTGATGCAGTGGTTGCGACCCTGTCAACAGGTACTGAGGATGAGTTGACCATAGGCAATGGCGGTGATGGTGTGATGTCGACCAGGGAGAGGCACCACCAGCAGCAAAGGCTATGTGCCCTATCCATACGTACCAGCTTTCTTACTGGCTGGTACTGCAGGTAGAGCCACTGGCAGCAGCAGCATCGGCTGCTGTCGGTGACATGGCTGCCATGGCACGTGTCTGATATCCTACTTCAAGTACATAAATACCATACCAGAAGCAGTTCAGGCGGCGCTGCCGGGAGCTCTGAGTACTAGCGGTGCCTATGTGCTTCAGAAGTATGTATCACATGACGTACTTCGGAGCATATGCCAGCAGGCCTGCAGTCAGCTGACACTGCAGCGGCACCAGAAATGGCTTGCCGTCCAACAGGGTTGCGGCCACGTGCAGGGGTGGCCCTTTAAGGAACAAAACAGGCGGTGGCAACAGTTGCCTGTGAACTGATGCCCTGCGGGGGTTTAAACGTGTGCGTGTCGCAGAGGTGCAGGCAGTGGCAGAAGCACCAGCACATGGGCCAGGAACCGATGTCTATGGCCAATGGCAGGGTGCTACCTGTAAAATTTCTGTAACTGTGCAGGACCGCACGGGTCATTCACCGGTGATGACGTGGCTAACGTCGCGCCTATATCAGGCCGTACACGCCCAATGGTGCCACACTTGCCGTTGCTTCACTCTGCAACAGCGGTGTCCTTTAGTGTGTTCAATGGTGATATAGCCACCTTCGTCGTGCTGGCGAGCACGGCGAAGAAGGGCTGGAGTAGTTCATGGTGTACTTGGCAGGCAGGAGGCATTTTGCCCCTGTGGATGTTCGCAGCTATAAGGAGGACACATGGAATGAGACAATCTGTGTGTCTGAAATACCACACCCGCACTGCCTTTGAAAATGTGGTTGCGATGGGTAGCCAGAACCCTTTGTGGAGTAGATAGAGTACAGTGAAAAAAGGAGAGGAGTGATTCCTGTAGTAAATTGGCAGACAGGAGGCACTACCTGGGCCGTCCGCCCAGTCATATGGGAGCTCGTACTTTGAAGTAGGACAACACAACTGTGTGTCTGGAAAAATACACCTGTACTGCCTTCAAAACATGGTTGCAAAGGGTGAGCTCGATCATCTTCGCCGATTGCACTGAGTAACAGGCACACAGCGCATTGCCGTGTGTGACATACTACCATGGCAGCAAGCGCATGTCTTGTTCTTGCAACTATAGTGCTACCGTGAACTACTTTGAAGTAGTTGTGTGTCACTTTTATGTGCGTTTGTGCCCCTAGATGGGCTCGAGCGTGGTTTTCTGGCGCTGCCTGTACCTAACAATAAGCTGAACATATGTGAAGTGTAATACTACGTACGTAGTAGCATGTCAACGCCCTTTGACACCAGTGTATGGTAGCTGTTCGCAATGGCACCATGAGCAGAGTGGTGACTTGCACCAACGTCTCTATCTCTATACATAACACTTTTACAATGGCTTTTATGTGCGCCGGTGACGCTGGATGGGCCGGCGCACGGGGCTGCTGCTGCTGTGTGTGTGCGACAACATCAATTGAACAAGTTACCACATGGCAACATGTATAGTGTGCGGTTCATAACAGCATCGTGCGCACAGGCGGTGACTTGTACCAACCTTTCTCCATATATTTGTATAATGGCTTTTATGTGCGCAGGTGACGCTGGACGGGCCGGAGCGCGGGCTGCTGCTGCTGCGTGTGCGCGACGAGGTCCGCTTGACCATTTAATATACTTCAGTAGAAGTATATAACACCTTTGTAATGGTTTTTATGTGCGCAGGTGACGCTGGACGGGCCGGAGCGCGGGCTGCTGCTGCTGCGCGTGCGCGACGAGATCCGCATGACGATTGACGCGTACCGCACGCTCTACGACAGCAGCGTGGTGTTTGGCATCAAGAAGCAGCTGCAGGCGGAGCAGGGGATGGACGAGATGGAGGCTGAGGTGCGCACATGATTCCCTACTGACCAGTACTAGTGTGTGATCGAAACACGTAGTTCTGAAGAATAGTGGGGCTGAGGTGCGAACATGATCTTCTTACTGTCAGACTAGCATGTAATCGAAACGCATGTGACGGGTTACACGTAGGAGTCAGACTGTGGTGCACTGCACCAAGGGGCAGCTGCGAGCTCAGCAGCGCATGGGTGACCTGGACACAGGGCAATGTCTTGCTGGTGACATACTTGAAGTACTTGAAGTACTTGCCACTACAGTACCATGATGTTAAGTAAGTAGTGCACTAGCCGCGCGGCAATGGTGTTCGGCATCATGAGGCAGCTGCAGGCGGAAGAGAGCACGGCCAAGGTGGAAGCTGTGGTGCGCACGTGATCCCCTTACTTTTCGGTACTTTTGCACAGTTCAAGTACATGGTCTAGTCCGCATTCATGGCACGCGTAGCGTATACCACATATACTTCGCAGGATATACTTTTGAAGTACGTTGCTTCGAGGTACTTTTATTGAGTACCTGAAGCGTGCCTGTGAACATGACAGTAAAAAGGCAAGTCGGTGCAGGGTCATGTCATTGTGACAAGATGGAAGCAGAGGTGGGCATGCGAGCCATCCCTCCTCCATACCCTCGCATGTACTACTACTACAGTAACATACATATGCTCTGACTGTATACTTGAAAGTTATACCATATACATATATATACATGTGAAAGAGGCCTGAAAGGCTGCTAAGCCCAGATACTGCCGTGGCTGGGGCAAAATGCCAGGCCGAAGCCTGTGGGGTGATTTGTCC
>JAULBY010035070.1:0-14711 GCA_032358315.1 Ophiocytium majus | reverse complement strand
GGGGTAAAGGGGTTAGGGAGGCCCAGTAAAAACCTCCCTATTTTCTTTAGGGGGAAGAAAATAGGCACTATACGGTATTATGATACTGTATGTGCACTGATACTGTGGTACTGTGTGTATACCAGCCTGTCGCCCCCACCACGGGCACAATGAGCCCCACACCCGTTCCTGTGAGCTTCGTTGTGTATATACGCATGCATACATGCACGTGTATACTTCGAACTACTTCAGCATTGTGTTCTTCGCAGTGTACTAGTACCGGTACACGCGTACATACCTGTAGAGTGCTTCGGAAGTATTCTACAATTTTTGTTACTTCCAAGTACTCCAAAGTACTTGGAAGTACTACTACTAGTAGTATATATTTATGGTAACATGACGCAGACGCAAAAGTATGTATTACACAAATACTTGTATTTCCTTGTGCAATGTACTGAGGTAGTAGTAGCATGTACTCCAGAAGGAGTTTTACTACTATTGGCATTTATTTGCGCCTGCGGGCGTGCAAGAGCCCATGTCATATGGTCTTGGCCATGGCATATGCACATGCCACAGACTACAGCCGTATAATTATATAATAATGTACTTCGGAAGTAATAAATAATAAGTATTCTGACCTTCGGTGTGAGTGAGGCCCCCATGGTCCACCCACCGCCACCAGCCCGCCGCCGTCCACGTTGAGTCCCGTTGTGTATACATATATATATGTATACTTGTGTATAACATGTACTGTACTTTTTACTTTTCCTTACAAAGAATTTACACTTTGAAGAACTGTAGATACACTGACCCCGGGCCCATAGAGCTCGGGAGGGCCCATGTCCACTGTCACCAACCCCCCACCCTCCACCACAATGAGACCCGCTCCCGTTTCCAATTTGCTTCATTGTGTGCACACGTAGATATACTTCTGAAGTACTTCAGAAGTACATACTACTATAGTATGTTGCACTTCTACATACTTGTATGAACTTGTGTGTACATGTGACATCTGTGTGCAGCATACATATATATATGTATTTCCTTGCACTTCAGTACAAAGTACTCGTGCACATACTAGCAGTATCATAACATAAAACAATACATTCTGACCTTCGGCCCATGGAGCTCGGGAGGCCCCATGTCCACCGTCACCAGCCCGCCGCCCTCCACCACGGGCACAATGAGACCCGCTCCCGTGCCTATGCGGTAGGTCACCTCCTCCCCCGCCTGGCCCTCTAGGTCCGCAAGAAAGCGCGCCATGCAGCGGATGCCGTTGCCGCACATCTCCGGCTCGCTCCCGTCACTGTGGCGCGCGCGCATGGGATCAGTGCACAGCGTTTGTATATATATTAACATACATAATAATACAATAATATTAATAATGATATTGTAATACACATAGTGTCAGTGCACAGCAGTATTTTCAGCAAGTATGCACACGCAGTGTCACACACATACTTGAAGTATAGTTTGACTTCAAAGTACTTCAAAGTGTGCCAGGTGCGCGAGGAAGCGCATGCCATGCAGCGGATGCCGTTCCCGCACATCTCCGGCTCGCTCCCGTCGCTGCAGTTTGCGCACATGATACCAGTACAAAAGTGTCAATAAAGTGAACATGAAGTAAACTTGAAGTACCTCGTTAAGTATGCACACACACATGGTTTTGTTCAACCCCGTGCACGGGTCCGCCCAGGGTGACGGCCCCTACCGGGTGGGGAAACCTAGAGTTTATTGCTCCTAGATTGAGTTTTCATATGTTTATCATACTAAGTACCTAGTGCTTGAAGTATATACCGGTATGAAGTTATGTATGGAGTTCTTTGAGGACAACTGCGAAAGTTTATCGCTCCTAGACGAGTTTTCATATACTTCGAGGAGTACTGCAGAAGTGCACATGTGTGAAACATGTGTGTGTCACAGCGTGGACACATGGGTGTTGCGGGGAAGCGCATGCCATGCAGCGGATGCCGTTTACCGCACATCTCCGGTTCGCGCCCGTGACTGCCATGCACGCGAGAGAGATCGGCACACAGAATTCATATATATTCGACAAGAACTTGCACACAGTTGCTTCTCGAGGTATAACTTCAAGTGTGAAGTATAACTTCAAGTATTGAAGTACTACGTAGTATGTATAGCTCAAAGTGTCGAAGCATGTGCGTGTGCACAGGTCCACGAGGAAGCGCGCCGTGCAGCGCATACCGTTGCCGCACCACGTACAGGCCTTTGTTCGCGCCCAAAGCGGAGTTCAACAAAGGTGCCTCATATGTGTACAGTACATTGTGCATGAGTGCGGTAATTCGCACAGCATGTAATACTTCAACGTATACACATGCAGGTGGTGCGCACGCACCTGTTGTAAATGCGCATACGGAAGTCGAGGTCGCCCTCCCCCGGCAGCGCAAAGATCACGCCGTCGCCGCCCACGCCAAAGTTCCTGCACACACGGCCACATGAGAACCATACTAAAGAATTAGCTAATAATAGCGAGAGGCATGACACCAAGGGCTGAGCAGTGCTGCATGCGCGGCCACATGAGAGCTCACCCACATGAGGGCCATATTCAAACATTAGCTAATGGTTGTGGGGGGTATCACACCAAGGGCCGAGCAGTTGCTGCGTGCCCAGCCACATGAGAGCCATAGTGAAACACCAGCTGATGTTACTGAAGGGTCGCAGTGCAGGCCGGTTTCACACCAACGCACCAACACGCCGCCTCTGAGGCCTGACATGCGAGAACATATATTACATATACATACATGTACATGCAAACTCATGTAATTTTCAAAAGTATAACACATCTATATGACTGCCCTGAGTAAGTGCTCGTCTTTGCTTTGTTCACCCCCTTGCACGGGTCCGCCCACGGTGACGGACCCTACCGGTGGGGAGACCCAGACTTTATCGCTCCTAAATGAGGTTTCATATACATGTACATGCATGTACGTGGAAATTCATGTAATTTTCAAAAGTATAATATATATATATATATATGTATAAATGTATATATATATATGTATTAGTTTATCAGTGACGCACACCTGTTGCAGAGCTTGGCACTCTGCTCAGGAGACAGGACCGGGTCGCTACTGGCCCTGTTGTCCACGAGTATGAAGTCGTTCCCCAGCCCCTCGTACTTGTGGAACTCGAGAGCGCGGGCAGCCGCCAGGGCCGACCCCGCGAGTGGCCTGCAGCGGCGCACCAGTGCAGCAGCAGTAAAAAGCGGCATCAGAGGCGGCGTTGGCAGCTGCCAGCAGCAGGTAGCTAGAGACAACATGCAGCAGCAGTAGTTACCAAATGCTGCTGCTGGCGCATGGAAGCAGGCAGAGCTGCTGCTGCAGCAGATCGCACCTGGGCACCAGCAGAAACACCTGCTGTGATGCAGCAGCAGCACGGCACACGCTGCTGCTACTGGTGGAGATGGTGGCGATGGGGTGCCTCAAAGCTCTGTGGCGGCTACTGCAGAAGCCTGGCCGAGAGCAGTCAGCAAGCCATGCGGTGCCTGCGAATGCCAGCGCCTTTCACAGGCTTGCACGCAATGCTAGAGGAAGATGCTTCCACCGCAGCACCGCGGCTGCTGACCGATGCTGCGACTCTGCTCTGGGCTGTGTGCGGCAGCACCCACTGGCTAGCGTTTATGCACGACGTGCCGTCTGTGCGCACACACCCTCTCACCTGCGAACACCCGCTGTCCGGAGCCCGGCAGCAGCCGGCACCTGCACGAAGGCAGACGAGGGAGCCGCCAGCAGAGCCGCGCACGCCGCTGCGCGCATAGCTACACGAGGACGCGCCATGGTGTGTGCAAAGGGGTCTTTGGTGTGTGTGTGTGTGTGGCTGCCTTTAAAAAAAGTTCACACCCAAAAGTGGGCAGGAATTGGCTGGGGAAAAAACGCCTTTTCCGCCACAGGGAGAGGATCTTGGCAGTCGTCGTCCCACAGCAGGCAGCAGCCCAGCACCGCAGCAGCGCTCAGCACCATGAAGCTCGTCATCCTTGCTGCGTGCGCCGCCCCGGTTGCCGCCTTTGTGCTGCCCGCCGGCGGCCCCTCGGCTGGCAGCGCCCGATTCGCCACAGCCCTCGACGCACGCCGAACACTCATCGCTGGCAACTGGAAGGAGAACCCCTGCACTGGTGAGCGCCATCATCTGCTGTCCGCTGCCTAGCACCCCTCCGCCGCTGCTGCCCTGTCGGCACCCCCCTGCCACTGCATCACAGCCCCCTCTGCCGCCTGTGCTGCAGATTCTTGGTGTTGGTGGTGTCGCTTCTGTTGAGGCCCCCTGCTGCAGCAGCCGGCGCGTGCGTGGCTGCCCGCCACAGCGCAGCGACCCACAAGATGCGGGCTTGGCTGGGCGTTTGGAGGCTGCAGGCAGCCTTGTTGCCAGTGCAAGGGTGTGAATCTGCCTTCTGCAGCTACCGGTACCTGCCATGCCCTACGCAGTGGCGCCACGCAGCTGCCGGGCCCGTGGCCATGGCTGCGAAAGTGACCCGCCGCATGCATCACACACCGGCACGTGGATCCTGCTCTTTTACTAGCCTGATCCCCGTCCTGTGCCGCGGCGGCGCTGCAGCTTGCGAGTTCGCACCTTGCGATCCGCGGGCGGCCGTTGCCACTGGTGCTGGTGCTGCTGCTGCGAGCGCTCGCATGCGGTGCACGTCAAAGGACGAGGCTGCCCAGCAGCTGCTGAGCACTGCTGCCGCAGCCACCGAACCTCGCGCGCGGCTGCAGCACGGGCGGCCCTGGCTGCACGCAAACCGGCTCCTGGGCTGTTGTGGGCACCCAGCTCATGGTCTCTGCAGCACGGCCGATGCCACCCAGGCCTGGCTAGCCGCACCTTATGACTGCTAGCAAGGCGCAGGTGCAGCATCGGTGGGGGGGGGGTTGATGTGCTCCTTGAAACTGTTGAAACAGTTGAAGTGCGCAGCAGCAGCTCAGCTGCTGTAAACTTCAACTTCCGATGCCGCCGCCGCTTTGGCGGTTTGCTGCTGCTGAGCACTGTTGCCGGCACATCATGCACCCGGCGTCGTCAGCAGCGCTGTGTGCGAAACAAGCTCCGCAGCCGGGAGAGGCAGGGCGGGTGGCGACCGGCGCCAACAGGAATCATGGCGCACGTTTGGTGTACCATTGTATGATAGATATGTGACATATGCATGATATATGAATATATGACTTACTATGGGGTGCAGCAAAGTCAACCGCGTGGGCGTGTCCACGCGCGCTCTGCGCGGACGCGGCAGCACAGCCCCCAGCTCAGCAACAATGGCAAACTTCAATATGAAGTTGAAGATGTGGCAGCAGCGCCCGTCACACATGGGCGCCTGGCCTGTGCGGCACGTGGCCCTGCTGCTGCTGACCGCCGCAGCTGCTGACGTACCGGGCTCTGGCGCTGCTGAGCGCTGCCACTGGTCTCCGCTGCTGCTGCCACTGCTGGCTGCTTAACCCCCTTCTGCTCTTGTGCTGTATGGCTCCGCTCGCCGGGGAGCGCTGCTGCTACTGTTAGTTCAGCTGTGCTACTTCAACTGCTGGCTGCTGCCTTTGCTATATCATGTGCGTGCACACAGTGCGGGGGTGGCGGTTGGCGACGCACTTTGCGAGGCGCTGCTGCTGCTGCACTGCCGCTGCCGCTGCTGGCTGCCGCCACTGCTGGTTGTTGCTGCTGGTTGCTGCTCCGTCCACGCCATGAGCCTCTCGGCACAGCACAAACTTCAACTTATAGCTGAAGTTCAAGTGTTTGCAGCAGCAGCCCCCTGTGTGCACATGCCGGAGGGTGGCGACCGCGCTTCTGCTGACGTGGTGACCGCTGCGCCTGCCTGCTGAAGTTGAAGTTTGTATAGCTGAAGTTGAATTTATTGCAAACTCCTCGCTTCACCCTGTTAAACGCCGTATATGCTGCTGGCGTATTGACCGCTGCCGGCTGCCGCTGCTGCCTGCTGCATGTGCTGCATGCAATGCTGTGGGATGTGGTTGGCGTGGCGGCGGCGCAGTTAACGAGGCGCTGCAGCTGGCGCGGGACACAGCACAAACTTCAACTTACAGCTGAAGTTGAAGTTGTTGCAGCAGCCCCCTGCGGCTTCTTACCTTGTGTAATATACTGCTGATGTACTGACCGCCGCTGCCGGCTGCTGCTGCTGCTGCTTCATGAATGCCAATTGCATACATTGCTGGGTGGCGGGGCGGCGGCGCAGTTAACGAGGCGCTGCAGCTGGCGCGGGACGTTGCGGATGCCAGCCATGACAAGGACGTGGACGTGGTGGTGATCCCCCCCTACCCCTTCCTCGTGCCCGTCAAGAAGGCCGTCAACGACAAGAACAATGTCATGGTCGGCGGGCAGGTGCGCACTGTACATTATTACTATATACTAGTAGTACAACCGCAAGTACATGTACTGTGAGGTGTACCACATGGTACATGTACATGCTTCTGAAGTATTTACTTCTATCGAACTCAGCGCAAAGGGGCGCGGAACGCCCTTTGCACATGGTGCGCGTGTGACCAGAAAGGCATGGTCAGACATGCTGTTGCTAGCGAACAAGTACGTACGAAGTACATGAAGTGTGCAAAGCATGTGGGCGCAGCCACAGGTGACGCTCAGGAAGAGTGTCCTGGCCGGCGGGGGCGGGTACCCGCTCACAGACCTTGATTACGATGTACTTCGCACTCCAGGTAGTGTTGTAATGTGTTCACAGAGGTTGGAGATGCATGTGGGTGCTGCGTTACTGACTGGTGCCAGTTGCTGGTACCCCTCAATAATGCCGTGAATCAATTAAATAAATTGATTCACGGTCGGCGGGCAGGTGCGCGGTGATCGTACTTAAAATTAGAAACATTTACAACGTTCTGGCAACAGCCAGGCTTCCCTAAGAGTACTGAGCATTCCCAGTTTTTTTCGCTACCTGTCTGATTTTCTGGTCACACGCACCGTGTGCAAAGGGCTTTCGGCGCCCTAAGCGCAGTTTAATAAGAGTACAACGTGTGAAACAAGTGTGGCCGTTGTGAGTGTTAGTCTTTTCCTGTACAGGTACAGGCCATCAATGATAAGATTAACGGGGATGGTTGGCGGACAGGTGCACACTAGTTATAACGTGTGCAGTATGATGAGCGTGTGCGTGCAGCCACAGCACAATGGTCATGGTTCGGCAGCAAGGTGTGCGCGCTCACAGAGACAAGGCTGTAGTACTGTAGCACATGAAGCGTTGAAGGCATGTAGATGCAGCCACAGAAACAACGGCATGGGTTGACGCCCAGGTGTGAGCTCATGAAATCGGAGCGTTTGATACAATTGGAAGTAGGAAACATGTGTATGCTGCCTTAGGTGTGACGCTCCATTGTGCCTGCTAAAAGGCCGTCACGACAATAAGACTGTCACGGTCAGCCAGGTGCCTCGCGCACACAAACCAACTACTCGTGAAGTATACTTTTTGAGTACTGTGTACGGCTCGTAGGAAAGGCATTTGGATGCAGCTAGAGCGCGTGCCGTCTCGTGCCGCTTCCAACGCTGGCTGGAGGAACCATGCACGCGTGCTGATGCAGACAGCAGGTTCAGATATATTTGTTCATCTGTCATGGTGTACATCATACCCGTGTCGGCGTACACAGAAGTGTTATCATGTGCTGCTTGACGCATGTACATACTACAGTAGAAGTGCAACTATTTGAAAGTGTACACATATTTGTAGGCGTAGCCGTAGAGGCTGGTGCGTCGTGTTGAAAGGAGCGTGGGTTCCTGGGACGTTGAAGGGTGTGCGCACCGCCGGCAACTGCCACAGCGCCACCGCTGCTGCCGGGCCACTTGTCCCTTCCGCCCGCTTTGAGGTGAAGGGCGCGCACAGACGTGCCGCTTCCAACTCATGATGACCCAAAACGATCCGCATTCAATCCGTGTATGACCACCAAAGCCATAGCGGCTGGTGAATCATACTTGAAGTTCAGCACTGAGTGAAAGAAGCGCGGGCTCCTGGGAAGTTGAAGTTTGTGGGGGCCGCCATGGTAACTGCCACAATGCCACTGCTGCCGCCACTTGTCCCTACACGCCCCCTGCGCTGCTGATGCTTGTGCTACTTCAACTTTTTCAACTGCTGCTGAGCAGAAATGCTACTCTGAGGAAGGCACGCACGGTCGCGTCCAATTCATTCATGACCACACACACAAAAATTGTAACCAGTTCATGCATGACCACCAACGAAATTCTTTTTCGTGGCTAGTCCGTGAGCCTCTGCAGCAGCTCAAGTGTCACTGCTGCCGCCGCTGCTCCTGCCGCCGCCGCTGCTGCCGCTCCCGCCGCCGCTGCCGCCGCCGTTGCTGCCACTTGCTGCTCCGCTGCTGCGCGCTACTTCAACTATGCTACTTCAACATATCAAACTGCTGCTGAGCAGAACTGCTACTTTGAGGAGAAGGGCGCGTACACGGGCGCCGTGTCCACGGCCATGCTGGAGTCTGTGGGCTGCAAGTACGTGCTCTGCGGCCACTCGGAGAGGAGAACGTGAGTGTGTGTGCGCCACATAAAATCACACAATCAGAAAAGTAACACATACTGTAGTGACATTGGACAGTAAACAGCATGTTCCATAGGTGCACAGTAGCATTATGAATACACACTTCGGGAAGTAGTAATGGTGTTACTGGTCATAGGAACAGTTGCAAGTACTACAGCAGCATTGTAAGTGCAGAGTCCACGGCCATGCTGGAGTCCGGTGCGCCACATGAATACACTCATTTGTAGGGTTGCCGGAATTGTAATCGTAAAAAATACCGTCTAGTAATTACGCTACGATTTACGGCGTAATTCTGAAGGGAGCCGTAAAAGGCGTAAGCGCGGCTGTGCAGCAACATGCACAGGGGGGGGGCAGGAGCACCGGGGAAGCCGCCCCGGGCAGACGCAGCATGTGTCCTACTGGTGCAACAGCAGGTGTTGGTGGCGCCGCCACGGTGGCACCTGCCGATGCATGGCGGCTGGTGGCGTGGTGGTGACCTGTACAGCAGCAACATGTTGTTTGACCACCTGCGGGGAGCGTACACGGCAGATACCGCATGCCTGCTGCTGGTGCAGCAGGTGCGTGTGGTACTGCGTGGCTGCCATGCAGCTACTGTAGTGGTGGCTTGCGACTAGGTGCTGGCAGCCAGCAGGGAGCTGGTGGTGGTGCTGGCTGGAGCTGGCTGGAGGGACCTGGCAGGCGGAGCGAGCCGGTGGGCCCAGGCAGCAGGCGGTGGGCAAGCCGCCTTGACAAAATTTCCGATGGCGAGCTGTATGCCCATGACCTCTTCCGCTTTGTGGCAGAAGTACTGCTGCGACCAGCCTGCTAGACCTGTGAACAACGGAAAACCCGAAACCGTTTGACCCATTGACACACGTTTACCTTCGGCAACAGTTCGCGCTCAGCAGGGCGGCATAAATGCAAGTCCAGTGTACCTGTTGTCTGTCACGTCATAGCAGCCAGGCCGACAATGATGTAGCCCACGTACGTACCTGGACAGTGTGCCTGTATACCTGCGATACTGTGTTTTATACTTCGGGTACAGGATATTCATCTAAACTTCATGTACTGCAAGGGATTCGTGTGTACAGACGCCGTCTGTGTTCCCGAAGTACAGGGGTAGTCAACTGCGTCTGTTACTTTGGTGACTTTCCTGCTGGTTTCAAAGGTAGCTCTGGCGCCCTGTTGCGTTGCCAGCTATAAGACTCACCATTGTGCAATATTTGCGTAAATGTGAATAGCTTCTAAAACGTACCTTCGCCCATAAAATAGGTCCAACAGAAGTGAATGGACCTTTTTGGGGACAGGGTGTCACTGTACACGTGTCAATGCCTGGTGTGTTCCATGAGTTTTCATGCAGAAGTTACAGGTGCTGTGACTTCTTGAAGTTTGCACGGTCACGATTTTTACGTTACGTTACGTAATGCTACGATTACGATTACGGAGTCATTTAGAAAAATATTACGATTCCGGCAACCCTACTCATTTGAAGAACGAATAACTGTAGCATGCATCATAAGAAAGTGCATGTACCACAGTTTTGGAAGTGCAGAGTAGCATTTACGTTTACATGGTTCACGGCCATGCTGGAGTGTGTCTGTGGGTTGCCGAGGGCTCTGCGGCCACTGGCAGAGGATTACGTGAGTGTGTGCGCCACATTAAATCAGTACATTCAAACCACGTGAATACATACCACGTTTGAAGTACAGTTATTTTATCTAATTGTTTGCACTTGTGGGCGTGCGGGAGCCCATGCCATGCATGCCAGCACGTTCGTAGCGATGCCACATGCCGGCGGCGTGTACACACAAACCTACAACGTCGGACAACCAAGAGCAACAAGTGCTGCTGGCGGGCAGGCCTGCCAACACAGCGGTTGTATGCATTTGCACTTGTGGGCCTGCAAGAGCCCCATGTCATGTGTGCCAGCACGCCCACTGGTGGCCATGGCAAATGCATGTCAGTGTACGTATACGAACACAGAAAGGGCTGGCGGGCAGGCCTGAGCCGCCGGCAGGCTAGGGCTCAACCTGCCAGGGCAGGTCGTTCGCCATCCAGGGCGGTGCACTCCCCCCCGCCCACATGTATTGTAGTACTTGAAGTAATACGTTCTACCCATAGTCATGTTAGAAACCATTATTAAAATTATTTGCTATATTACATGCGCGCCGCCCGACCACATGCTTTGTCTCTTGCTGAGAAGTGTCAGTCGTTCTGCTGTGGACTGTCCTGTGGACCGTTCTGCCGTGCGCAGCGTGTTCCGCAATGACGACAGCGCCATCAACCGCAAGCTGCGCGCGGTGCTCGGTCACAACATGCAGCCCATCCTGTGCGTCGGGGAGAGCAAGGAGGAGTATGACGCGGGACTCGTCGAGTCGGTGAGTAAATCATGAGTAAATTACTCACCCAATTCACTCACAGACACTGTCAATGTCAATTCAGCAGGTATACTTCTGAAGTATACAGTTGAAGTATACATTTTGAAGTACTTGAGGTATATATTTGGACAATGAATGTTTGTGAGAGAGCAAGGAAGAGTACGACGCGGGACTCGCCGAGTCGGTGAGTCACTCACTGAGTAAATGACTCACCTGACTCACTCCCAGACAGTGCCATTATTGCTAGGGTTGGCACAGGCGTATTCGGTATATATACGTATATACGTGTATGTACGTATATATACGCGTATTTGCGTTTTTGTGCGTCGGGGAGAGCAAGGAGGAGTACGACGCGGGACTCGTCGAGTCGGTGAGTAAATTTATGAGTCATAAGTAAATAACTCACCGTACTAACTCACAGACAGTGTCGTTATCAATTTCAAGCACATGCCTATCTTTCGAAGTTCATACTTGTACTACTGCGGGCACCCGCTAGCCCTCTTCTTGGTTCGTACACGTGTGCATACTTTGTACATACTTTGTACATGCTTCGTGCATTTCATTCGTGTCATGGCCGCCAGTGAGCGTGCTGGCATGCATGTGTCATGGGCTCTTGCACGCCCCCGAGTGCAAATAAATAAAACTACTGAAGTATATAGTTTGCATTCTGCGCGTCGGAGAGAGCAAGGAGGAGTACGACACGGGACTCGTGGAGTCGGTGAGTAACCTGATGAGTAAATTACTCATTGTAGTCACTCACAGACAGTGTGAGAGAGCAAGGAGGGCTTGTTGAGTGGGTGAGTCACTCACACAGGTCACTCACTCACCCGAGTCACTTAAATACCTTGAGGGTGTGACAGGGGAGGACGCATGAAGCGCTTGCCCCCACCAGAGTATGTGCTGCAAAACCCCCTCACTTGCGCGCATGGCGTTGCTTTTCGTGCCCTGCTTTCCCACTCAACAACACAGAGACAGGTGTGCACAATCCAGCTGTGCAAGGACCTTATGAATGCATCAAGCCATCCAGCAAACCTTTTCATTCGCGCATGTGCCTCCCCCCTTACATGTATATGGCTTCGCCTGTGCTTTCCCCCACTCACAAACACCCAAAAACAGGTGTGCGCGATCCAGCTCTCTAAGGACCTTAAGGGCGTGACGGGGGAGGAGATGAAGCGCATCGTGGTGGCCTACGAGCCAGTGTGGGCCATTGGGACGGGACTCACCGCGACCCCCGAGATCGCCCAGCGCGTGCACGCCTACATCCGCTCGTACCTCGCGCGCATGTTCTCCCAGGAGGTGGCGGACGTGGTGAGTTCGTGGGCATCACAAGTGCCGCCAAATACATACTTCAAGTACTTCTGAAGTATATATATATGGGGGGGGCTATGGTATTGTTCTGCAGTCAGCCGGCTGCCTGCATCCGCTCGCACCACGCCCGCGTGTTCCCCCAGGAGGTGACGGATGTGGTGAGCTGTCATGAACAAATACTACTTGTAGTACTTCAGAAGTACATGTGTGTCATGCGCTTCTGTGATACTACACGTAGGGGTACATGTTAGTGGTCGCGTAGTAGGACGCCTGTGAATGATACTTCTTCAAAACGGACACACCTACATCTGCTCGCACCTCGCTTGCTTGTTCTCCCAGGAGGCGGCGGACGTGGTGAGTCGTGCGTTGTCATGATTATACCTTCTGAAGTATATGCTTCAGTAGCAGTAGTAGCACTCGCACGCATGTTCTATGTATCATACTACTAGCAGTACTTCAGTACAAGTGTATACACGTATATCATACTTCTGCAAGTGTAATACATCGCGGATGTGGTGGGTCGTGTGGACTTGCAATCGCCGTCAAAACAAGGAGTGCGTAAGCCCTACTTCATATTCAACGTAATAAGTCAGTCCATAGAAGGGGGGCTATGGTATTGTTGCCCTGCCGCGTGCACGCGCACATCCGCTCATGCCTCGCGCGCATGCTCTCCCACTGGTGAGTCCTGCATCGTCATGGATGTAGTGATGCTACAGAAGCATATGAAAACTCAATCTAGGAGGGATTAACTCTAGGTCTCCTCACCGGTAGGGGCCGTCACCCTGGGCGGACCCGTGCAGAAGGGTGGAACAAAGCAAAGATAGCGCCTAAGAAGAACCAGCAATCTCGCACCTACCGAAGCGCAGATTCCATCATAGAGTGTGATGCGTTTGAGGGGGTTGCAGCGCAGGTGCACGGATTGGAACGGACTTACTTGTGTATGTGGTGCAGGGTGAGTGCCTCGGCTCAACCCGCGAACGTGGAGCAGGTGCAGTCAACCAGCAGCGATTGCATATACCACATATACTTCTACGTACATGTTCGAAGTACATCGAAGTACATGTGTAGCGATGGGCCACAGTGTATAATGTACTACGTAGTATTGTTTATGGTATACGAAATACGGCGTACCTCTACGTATTTCTACGCCCAAAAGTGCGCTTAACGGCGTACTTGCCGTATGAACACGCTCATTCACTTGAACTACACATGTTGTACGCCGTATTTACATGCGCTGCACGCCGCATAATGCATATTTCGAAGTAGTTCATACGCTGTCACCCATCACTAGTCTGGAAGTACTTCAGAAATGGACTATTCGTACACTACTTCGAAGCATAAACTATCAGGTTGTCACTGTTTACGTCGTATCAGGCACATAATGCATACTTCAAAGTATTTTATACTTCGGAAGTACGCTGTGACCCATCACCATCCTTGAAGTACAGTAGTGTACTTCAGAAGTACTCTTTATGCACTACATCAAAAGAAGTATCAACTACACTGTAGCAGGTCCTCCAAGGGGGTGGCGGATGCAGTGCGTCTCACGGTGACAGCGTGTGCGCGGGGTGTGTGTATGTGTGTGTCTGCCTGTGTGTGCTTGAACCCGGGGCAAAACATCACACACTCAACACCCTGTCACCTCCCCTGCGCCCACCGCTGCGCCTACAGGCGGTTCAGAGGGCTGTCACAGACCGCATGACCCTAAATAAGCAGTGTACCCATCTGATTTAGTGCAGGTTTTCACTTCAGTTTGGGTGCTAGGGTGGTGAAGCCACCCCGCGCTAAACTGCGAGCGCACTGGATATGTGTACGTTTTACGCAACGCCTACAGGTGGCAACCTTTACAGGTGGTCATCCAGTACGGCGGCTCCGTCACGCCGGAGGCCGTGGACGCCCTCATGGCCCAGCCAGCATATGCTGTAGTATATATAAATCATACCGGTATTTATATATACATACCTATATATATATATGCTCGTGTTTGCGTTTATGTGCGACACCACAGGTGGTCATCCAGTACGGCGGCTCTGTCACGCCCGAGTCCGTGGACGCCCTCATGGCCCAGCCAGACGTCGACGGCGCGCTCGTCGGAGGAGCGTCACTCGACGGCACCAAGTTCAAGCGCATCATCAACTTCCAGAAGGCATGAACTTCAAACTCCCCTCCCCCACCCCCGCGTCCCCTTGCCCCGCCCCCTTCAGCTCCCCCCCCCCGTGCAAGCGCCGCCGCAGCGACAGTGTGCTCAGCAGCAGCGGTCACAGGCAGCAGGCGGGTGCATGTTTGGAACAGCGTTGCGCGCGCGTGCCTGTGCGCGCCGCGGCTGTGCTGAGCAGCAGCGGAGCAGCAGCAGCGGCAGCGGTGCTCAGCAGCAGGTGCTCAGCGGCAGCCGCCCCACCGCCGCTGCCGCTGCCGCCGCCGCCGCCGCCCGCCCCCAGGGTGTCTCGTGGCGCCGGCGCTTGGTGGCCCCGCTGCTGCGGCGCCTCGGCAAGTAGGCGGCGGCACGGCGGCGCCGCTGCACGACGGCTACACAGCCGGTAAGGCGCACACGCTTCGGGGGCACGGGGTATAGCGTG
>JAULBY010035059.1:0-14711 GCA_032358315.1 Ophiocytium majus | reverse complement strand
GTATATAGGAGACTGTTTGAAGTAATAGTTGAAGTACGTATAGTACTGCGCAAGGGGCGGGGGGGGGCGGGGTGCTCAGAGGCTGTAGTACTACGCACATAGCACATACTTGAAGTAATGATTGCAGTATTAGTAGTTGTTTTTCAAAGTATTTATTTGCACTTGCGGGCGTGCAAGAGCCCATGCCATGCATGCCAGCACGCTCGTGTCGATGGCATATGCCCGGCAGCACATGCACACGATATGTATTCACAACTTTGGACAACCAAGAGCAATAAGTGCTGCTACCAGGCAGGGCTGAGCCGCCGGCAGGCTAGGGCTCGACCTGCCAGGGCTAGTAATCACCACATATCTAGGCTTCTAGCAACAGTGGGCGGCAACAAATGTGCTGCATCACGCTTTTGCCAGTCGCACACACCATGTGCACAGGGCTTGTCGCGCGCCCCAAGCTGAGTTTCATTATGCAAGGTACACTGCACATGAACTCAAATGCGCACCGCCTGGTTGTTAGTTGCTACTGCACTGTGAAGCACCATTTAGACGCCAGCAGTGTAATTCGTTGTGTCCACGTGGGCTGCTTGGCTGCCGCCATGCGAATCACTTATCCTGCAGGCTCAGCTTGGAATTCTGCCAATACTCAGCTTGGCATTCTGCCGATACTGTACCATTACAGTTGCTTGTGGGTGACTTCGGTTACAGGAATGTAGTGGCTGGGCGTAGATTTGAAGGCTGCTTGAGCTGGAGTTTGTGTAGGTTGATTTAATGTAAGTTGAAGTTGTTCAGCAGGCTCTACTGTACATGTAGTCGGGAGTGGTGGCCACACACCAGGTTACGCACCACATGAGGCCTTCGCGGGCAAGAAATCGAGACAGCGCAGGTACCTCACAAGAAAACGCACTTGAAGTACCATACCACATACTTCAAGTATATGTACAACGTAGTATAACTGTACCTGTAATGTACTACAGTAGTTGTTCAGGAACTTTGTGTGTTCGTGTGCATACACTGCCGGGCATCTGCCATGGCCACGAGCGTGCTGGCATGCATGGCATGGGCTCTTGCACGCCCACAAGAGCAAATAAATAAAACTGCAGTAGCATAACTGTCTCATCCTGTGAGGTGTACAATTTGGCAGTTTGCTGACACACCCTCCAGAGAGGGGTGTACCTCCCTGTCCCGCAGCTGCAGAGTGGGTCGGTTGTAAGCACCGACGCTATGCCGCAAGAACGCACCTCACTGTCATCCTGGAGAGCATACTTCTAGTCTTTCAGTGATTATGCGGGCCTGCTGTGCCAGAACTTTCCCGAATCTTCCTGCTAAAAAGTTTTTCCGCATGAAAACGCAAAGCAGCTTGCGGCATGTCGCGCCAGAGGTGCTGCCACAATTGCGACGCGCAATTCAATGCACTAATTGCCCCGAACTTTGCACTATACGCAGTGTACACGTACTTCTAAGGCATACTTTTACCGCAGTACCGGTATGTATACTTCGGTAGTACTGAAGTGTGTAGAGTACATACACTCTACTTCAGCAAGTACTTCTTGAAATAGTAAATATATGCTTCGAGTATACTTCAGAAGTATTAAGCACGTGTAGCTTCTACCACCCATCCCCCGCTCACCTCCTTAGTCTCCCCCTCGCGCAGCTCCAAACTCTCCGGCGACACATAAAACACAGGCTCCTCGACCACCACCCCCGCTGCCGCCGCCGCCGCCGCCCCCGCCCCCCCAGTCTGGCTCGAAGGCCGCCCCTTCCTTGCCGTCCCCCCCAACGCCTGTGTCGTCCCCAGCGCCGCTGCAAGGCCACCACCGCCGGGCGTCACCGTGCCAGACACAACGCCAGCGGGTGCGGTTGGCGGCGCAGAAGGGCTGAGCACAGCCTTTGCATCGGCCGCCCACGTAAAAGCCACGCGTGCGGGGTAGCGCCCCGCGTTGGAGATGCGAAAGACCTCCGAGTTGGCGTCGGCCAGCTCGCGCGCGCGCGCCTCCACCCCCTCACGGGCTGCCAACGCCTCGGGCGACAGCACTGCCCTGGCCTCTGGCTCCATAGGCTCCAGCAGCCTGTCCTTTGCGCGCTTCCAGCACAGCAGCGGGCCGAAGTCGTACGCCCCCCGGGAAACCACGTAGCGTTTGCTCACAGGGCGGGCGCCTGCCGCGCTAGGCGGCGCCTTGATGCGGCGCATGAACACGTTAGCGGGGTTAGCGTTGATTGCCGGCACGGAGCAGTCCCCCGTCGCCACGAGCGTCACCTGGCGCCGCGTGCCCACGACCTCAAACCCCAACGCCGCTTCGAACGCGCCTGTCGCCTCCGACCGAAAACGGACCGCAAAGTGGACCGCGCCTCGCGCGGGCACCACCCACCGCCACGGCCCCCCGCTGCCGCCGCCTGCCGCCGGGTCCGCCGCCGGCGCCACGGCCGCTGCCGCCGCGGCTGCCGTCGCTGCAGGTGCCACGGTGGCAGCGGCCGTGGCGGTGGTGCTCACGCTGGGTTCGCTTCCGTCGAAAGGAGAGTCGAATGGCAGCGGAGGGCCATCGTCCATGCGCACAATGTCGAACTTGGCGACGGCGGGACGTGGCGGCCGCGGCACTGGACGCCGCAGCAGCTGCCGCACCCGGTCTGGCAGCGGCGCAAGGTCCCCCTCCCCATCCACCAGTGGGTTCGCTGTCGGCAGGGCAGCGGTCGCCGCCGCCAGCCGCTGCGCCACCCACCGCGGCAGGTCGGCAGCCGCCCGCGGCACTGGTGGCTCCAGTGCTGCCGGTGGCTGCAGCGGCAGTGGGATGAGTTTAGGCGGCGGCAGCGCCACGGGGGGCTCTGCCGGCTGCTCCGGTGACAGCTCCTGAGGGGGTGGCGCCGCTGGTGATGCCGGCGCCGCCGCTGCCACTGAGACGGAGGGTGCAGTCATTGCATCAGCTCCAGAGGCAGGTAAGGGAGCAGCCGGTGCAGCTGCGAATGCCGCTGCCACCTGTGCCGCCGTCCCTTGAAGGTACACATCATAGACCGTCGCCGCATCCACCGCCAGCGCCGCTCCCTCTGCAGCCGCAACAGCACCAGCACCCGCTGCGGCCGCCGCCACCCCCGCGGGGGCTGGCGTCAGCGGTGGCTGAGTGGCTTGGGGCGCGGTTACTGCAGGTGTGGGCGGCGGGAGGGCTGTCGCAGGGCGGAGGGCGCCGGTAGAGGGGTCGATAAGGTCGTCGATGCGGCGCAGCAGCCGCTCCGCGCGCTCCCGCTGCAGCCCGCGCAGTGCCGCGTGCACGACCAGGTACTCGCCACGCTGCCGGTCGTCCAGCCCCAGAACTTCAACTTCGCTCAGCTCGTGCCACGCCGCGGCGCCCGGCAGCGACTTCAGCATGGGAGCGGACGCGGGGGGAACGTGGTCTCCCACGCACACGCTGTCATAGCCCCCTGGTGGGGCCCATGGCTCTGGCACAGGCGCCACGGCAGCGGCAGCAGCGGCGGGCGCTGTAATTGCTGCTTCGGGGGCCGGTGGCACCGATGGCGCCAGCAGCACGGTGGCGGCGGCGGCGTTGACCATAGTGGGCGACACGCTGTCCGCAGTGGCGGGCGGCGAGTAGTCGGTCTGCGCGGTGCCTGGCGCGGTGCCGGGGGGGGACGGGAACACACTCATAGGAGCGCCGCTGTCCGCGGTGCCGGCGGTGGAGGGCGGAGTTGCGCCCGCAATGCACGCGAGAGCCTGCTTGCGCAGCGCCGCCAGGTGGCTCGTGTATGCCTCCACGCCCGAAAACTCCATTGACAACGCCACGGCGCCCGGCAGCACGGCGCGCGCCACGGCCGCGCAGTCCACTCCCCGCGCCACGCCGTCGCACCGCAGCCCATCAAGCACAAGACCGCGTGCCGCATCCCTTTTGGAAGCGCGCCACCGCAGCACGTCTGCCAGCAGCGCAGTGTCCACCCCCTGCCGGTGCACCAGCGCCTGATACCCAAGCTCCACCGGGCCGGGGCCTGGCGGCGGCGGCGGCGGCGCCGCCTTGCTCGTGCGCTTGTTCTTTGGCACGGGGACCGCTGCCGCTGCGGCCGCCGCCACCGCCGCGGCACGCTCGGCGTCAGCGGCGGCGGCGGCGGCGGCGACAGCGGCCTGCCAGGAGGTGCGCTCGCGGGGGGTGAAGCGGTGGAGGGCAGCTCGTGTGCGGGTTCCCAGGGGGCTTCGCAGCGCGCTGGCGGCGACCACCACCTCCTCCAGGGTGACCGCCGGCAGCCGGTGGCTGCGGGCGAGGGCGTGCGCGAGGGTGCTGCGGCCGCTGACGGCGGGGCCGGTGATGACGACGTCGTACGAGTTCCCATAGTCGCGGGCAGTCTTGGCGCGCTCCCAGTCGCCGGCCGCCGCCGCCGCCGCCGCCACCTCATCCTCCACCAGCCAGGGACAGTCGTCTACATCCGGCATCACCATCGCCTTCTCACCGGGCACCGTGCCGTCTACCGCTGCAGCAGCGCCGGCGCCGCTGGCGGCATCGTCGGCAGCGACTGGTGCCGCCGCCGCAGCGGAGGCCAGAATGGACGGGTGGAGACCGTCGCCCGGGGCGCGGGGGGGCACGCGCAGAACGTCTTTTTCGTCGTAGCCGCGCGCGTTTGCGAGGAGGCGGTCCTCCTCCAGGTGTTGCGCGTCGAAATCGAGGGAGAAGACTTCGACGGGCACCGCGCCCTCGTTCCGCATGGTGATGACGGCGGAGGTCCAAGGGCACGCGGGCAGGACGGGACCCAGGATGGCGCGGGAGGGGTCGAAGGTGATGCGCGGGTGTATCCCCACGCCGGCCATGCCCACCATGATGGTCTTGCTGCTGTTGGCGATGCGCAACGGGAGCTTGGTGCCGTAGGCCTGTGTGCATGGGTACATGGTTAGGGGGTGAGGGGGGGGGGTACGGAGGGTCGGGGGGGGGGGGGGGTGGGTGGTTGTGGCTGCAAAGGTCAGGCAGCAGTGTTGTGCAGTGTCCTTGCGCTGCAACGAGCCTATTTTTGAATACTCCAATGGTGGTGATTGGGTGCCATCAATACCAGGATTCATGATTCCGGCAACCAACATATATCATAAACACATACCGTAATGCATCAGTCACACATGTTTAGACGCATTGCAAGCAGCCCAGTCAAAAATGTTGTCATGGCACCCTTCCTGGGGTCCAAGGAACACACACACACGCATGCACGTGACGGTGCTGCAGAAACCAGTGAACAGCGATCGCGGCCACCGTACACATTCTACATGTGGGATACAATGGTGTTGCCAAGTACATTACACATACACTGATTGTTATGTACGTGTGGTACTGGTTGTGTACTTATTGTTCACAAGCATGTGCCGTACTCATTGTATAGGAGCATGGCGCTCCCCTCACCTGACCGTCCAGGGGCACAAACTCCACCAGCACATTCATGCGCGCGCCCGCCGCCAGGTGCCCTCCACGCGGCAATATGTCAAACCTGATGTTCTTACATGAAATGCACATAATTTGATTCCTACTTCGACGAAGTATGTGGCATAATTAGTCATACTCTTCAGTAATGGATTAGAAGTGAGTGTATGGCGCTCCCCTCACCTGACCCTCCAGGGGCACAAACTCAACCAGCACGTTCACGCGCGCGCCCGCCGCCAGGTGCCCCCCGTGCGGCGATATGTCAAACCTCCCCTCGTCCCTCGCATCGCTAATGTTCATGGCCCCCTTGAGTTCCCAGTCGGCGGGCACCGGCCCTGGGTTGTGCAGCTGCAGGCAGGTGGTCCTGCTGGTGCCCACGACAACGTCGCCAAACTCGAGTTGGGTTGAGGCGGCAACGACAGAGGGCACCGTGACGCACGCGCGCAGGAGAACGACGGTGATGGGCCCATTCTTCATGGAGACGGGGAGGGCGACCTCGCGGACGCCGTGCTCAAAGGTTTTGCGCGCCTGCGAGAGTGGCAGGCGGCACGGGGGTGCGGTGTAGCGTCAGTGCGTGTGAGTGCCTGTTGGTGTGTGTGTGTGCGCGCGTGAGAGACTCTGTGTGTGTGTGTGTGTGTGTGGTTCTTAGGGACACGGAAAGGGCCACTTCGCGGGCGCCGAGCGCAAAGCAAGATTGGCAGGCAGCGGGCGGACGCGGGTGCGGTGTGTGTGGCTGTGAGCGCATGTGTGTCTGAGTGTGTGTGTGTGTGTTAGGAACATGGGGAATCCGTGCTCAAAGGTTTTGCAAGCCTGCAACAGTGGAAGGCAGCGCGCGGATGCGGTGTGCGTGGCTGTCAGTGTGTGCGGACACCAGTAGTATACTAGTAGTACATTAAAAAATCAGTACTTCTGAAGTAGTCGCACCTGGAAGGTGACGGCGATGTTGGCGGCCGCGCCCTCCGACAGCGGCGCCACCTTGTCTGGCCCAGCAAAACACATGGAATGTACGTCAGAGTGCTAGTCTATGCGTCCATGCTGTAATGTGCTTCTAGTAAAGTATACTGCTAGATGTAGAAGTAGGTAGCCGCACCTGGAAGGTGACGGTGATGTTGGCGGCCGCGCCCTCCGGCAGGCGCGCCACCATGTTCAGCTCCAGCAAACCACATGAAATGTAGGTCAAAGTACTGTATGCTTCTATACTTAAGTACTTCAATGAAGTTGAAGCATACCCCCAGAAGTACAAGTAATGAGAGTCGCACCTGGAATGTGACGGTGATGTTGGCGGCCGCGCCCTCCGGCAGCCGCGCCACCTTGTCCGGCTCCAGCGAAAACCCTGTCCCCGCCAGCGCCCCCTTGTCGAACGCCCACGACACCGCCCCCGCCTTCCCCGTGTTCACAACCCTGAAAGCCCTCTTCTTAGTGGCCCCGCTGATCACATGCCCGAAGTCAGCCACGTGCCGCGCCCCCACATATGGCGGCCGCTGCTGCCCCCCGCCCCCGTCCCCCCCCCCCACCCCGTGGGCCGTCGCCAGCAGCCTTCCGCCACCAGGGGACCCCGGCGGCCGCAGCACTTTTGCGCTCTTGAGAGCTGGAGAGCCAGCGGCGGCGGCGCCGGCGCGTGGCGTCGGCAGCCTCAGCGGCGGCACAGAGTTCAGGGAGCCCCGTGAAGCCATCACCACCCCGCCATCCCCTGCGCCGCCGCTCGCCACAGAGGTGTCTCGGCTGGCGGCCGCCCGTGGCGACGCCACCCCGCCGGCGGCTGCGGCGCCGCTGCAGCTGTTGGCGGTGGGGGAGGAAGGCACAGCGGTGGCGGCGGCGGTGGCGGAGGAGGCGGCACGTGGGGAGGCAAGGTCGCCGTCGCTGCCGAACTCCAGGGCGTCCAGCATGGGGGGCTTGGCGTCGGCGGCCGAGGGGCTGCTGGGGGGCTGGGCGGCGGCGGCGGCGGCTGCGGCTGCGGCGGCGGCGTTGGCGGCGGCGGCGGCGTCGTCGTCTTCTTCGCGCTCCAGTTCCGCCTGCGCATACGCACGCGTGGGTGCACGTGGTGAGAGTGTGGTGTGCAGGAGCTGACTTTGCGTGTACCTCTTGAAGTACTTCTGAAGGAAGGTGGGTGCGTGGGGAACCTACCGTGGCGCAGCCATAGCAATTACTGTAGTATGTGAAAGAAACCAAAAAGGTGACTGAGCCCAGGTACTCCCGTGGCTGGGGCAGAAAGCCAGGCCGAAGCCTGTGTGGTGATCTATCCACTTGGTCAGAACCAAGTGGCCCACACCCTACATATATGTATTGAATCAACCAGCTTGACCTGTATGCAGTGGCACGCGTTGCGGGTAATAATATTTCATCAATGAATACCCCGGGCCAGTACTAAGTCTTGCTAAACTGTACGCTACTGCATTCCGTTTGCCACGCTTAGCATGACATGTGCGAAGGCCAAGCTCATCACTTCACAAGTCACTGAAGAGGGGCAGCCACTGTCGAATACCTGCTGCGGTGTGTATGCTGCCTGTCATTTGTCTCTGGCTCTGGCACTGCAGGCTTGTCTCCCCCCTGCTCGGCGATGTTGTCGGGCACGGCACGGTGCAGCGCGATGCAAGCGACCACCAGAAGCTCGAGGAGATAATGGCCGCCATGGAGGGTGTGAGTGACTGCTGCAACATGCACCATCCTGTTAGCCTTCATGTTGTGTGGTGTACACGTACTACTATTATGAGTATGCATGCTCTACTTCTTTTTAACTTTGAAATTTGTACTTCGGAGTACTTATAAATGACATGCCAGTGGAACTTGACTCTATTTGTACACTTGGACCTGCGCCTTCAGTGTACACTTGGACCTGCGCCTTCAGGCCTGTACCCAGGCGTTCCGCGACAGTCACTCCAGCAAACCTGAATAGTGCCACATGTACCACTTCAGTAGTACATGCCTGTTGCACGCACCATGTACTACCTGCTCGTGCGTTAATGTGTGTGATACTACCGTAACGCTTGGTGGCGCGGCGGCGCGGCGGTGTGAGTGGCACGCGCATGGGCAGCGGTGTGAGCGGCGTGCGCGCGGGCAGTTACTGTGTGTCATAGCCTACTAATCATTTGTTTGAATTAGGAAGAAGAGAGCACGTGTACACTCTCAAGATGATATGAAATGCCGCAGCGGGTGATTGAGGCCATTAGGCTGCCACACTGGCACAAAAGAGCTGTGAAGCACCGTAACCATTTAGTCTACTACTTCTTGCTTGAAGTATGTGGATGTTTGCGCATGCAGCATCATCGTGACCCAGAGTGATGCATGCATGGCTGCAGCATGGTAATAATCAATCAAACTGATGCTTACGCCGCCCGTGCCATGGCAAGCAGACCAGTGACTTGCTGCACGGGCAGTACAGTGTCAGGTCTGTGACTGGCCACCACCTCTGAGTCCGTGTGGCTACGTTCGATTGCCGGCTGGATGCCATCGGAGTGACGGTTCAGCCCACACCGCTCCTCACCACATGGCAATGCCACATGCCACTGGTTGCCCTGTCTGCCCATGGCTTGTCTTCTGCTGTTACAGACGGACACCAACGACTCCGCCAAGCTTGCCAGCCACATCAGTGAGCTGAAGCAGGCGCTCGAGAAGCACGTCAGCTCGGAGGAAGGCGATCAGTTCCCCAAGCTGCGTGACCAGCTGCCCGCTGGCCAGCTTATGCAGCTCGCTGCTCAGGTGAGGCATGATGGGAGCATCATGATTATGCAATTGGGCGACATTGCAGTTGCAGCAGCCACGGCGACGTTCACTGCATGTCTACTTAGTAACTACTGGTAGTGGTATCATGTTGACGAAGCGTCTGCACTCAGTCTGGCATCCTCCGTCGGAGGCTCACCTTCAACGTGTTCTGCACGTAGTGCACTGACCATGGCATGCATGCTGCACACCTCCGCCACGCCTTATTGCGCCCCGTGCAAGATTGCAATTTATTTACCGGTAATAATTCCACACCGCTTGGGACGTGGAAAGTTCTCTGCACATGGCGCCGCCGTGCATGTGTCTGGGCAAAGCATGGTGAAACATGCTCGCCCTGTTGCTATCTAACGACATTACTTGTAGGCGAGTTGTACCGGTACACCCGTGACGTTAGATCAGCATGTGGTACTATACGTCGGTACATACTTCGTAGCCGAAGTATAATAACATCATGCCATGCAATGCCCGTGCCAGCAGTGTGTCGCATCGTATGAGGCATTCACTGCTGGTCAGTGCTGGTGTGCACAGCCTCTTTGACTCACTCGTACTTACGCTGTATTTTTTTTTCAAGTGCATCTGGCGGTGCCTGTTCATACACCACAAAGGGCTTGAACCTCACCTGCGCCGCGGCTTGTCTTGGGTTGCCGCTGCACAGGTCAACGGTCTGAAGAATGTTGCCCCCGCGCACGCGCACCCCTTCGCCAACCAGCACAACCAGGCATTCCACACCGCCACCGGCCCTGTCGTTGGCCTGGTTGACAGGGTGCGTGACCTGGTCAGTGGTCGCAACAAAGACCAGTCCTAAGCAGTCTCGGACCTCTGAGTCAGGGCTACCACGACGTCATGGTTTTCGCAGCTGCCGGAGTTTGAAACCAGTGCGGAGACTCAGTGGCTGCCTCGCTGCTGCCTATGTATGGAGGGGGGCATGTGTACGTGGCACATGCCGCCGCGCCCACTGGCAGCAATGCAAAGAAATTGAATGTCATGCTGGGCACCCATGTTGGGCGGGCGTGACTTGCCTTTCGAAGCAGGGGTTACCGTACCCTGTAGCAACCTCTGAGAGAGCCGGCTTGTGCAAGGCAGCACTGACTTGGGGGGCACCGCTGTTACAGTGGTGGTTGGGCTTGCCGGTTGTTCGGTGCAAAACCCGCAGCCCCTAGGGCTGGCGCATGCCGTGGTTGGGTTGTTATTGGTGGCAGCGGGGCCACACACAATGATGATCTATAGGCACAACAGTACTAGTACAGGCACGAGCTCGTACGTGGCATACGCTGCATGGTCTAGACAACGCATGTCATTGTGTGGCCTGGTGGGTGCCACATCGGTGGTGGTAGCTACGGTAACCCTAGGCTGACTCACGCATCACGCACCAGGTGACAGCACTTGCACGTTTGCATAGTTACCTGGCATGCAGGTCCGACTCGTTGCACCTGCCAGGTAGGCTGCCCGCCATATCTCCATCACAAGCCACAGTAGACACTACAACAATCAGTTGTTCCAACTAGCGGCAGCTGGTCAGGCTAGTCTTCTGTAGCCTAGGCTGTGCCAGTATGCGACAGGTTAATATCCTGGTGGCCGGTGGCTTCAAGCTCGTGTACCGTGCAGGAATGTGCACAGGACCAATACATAAATGTTGCTCGACTGTCAAACTCCACTGCGTGCCCCTGCTTGCTCGTGAGCCCGTTCACATGTGTGGTGTTGTCAATTGCTTGTACCTGCAATGGAGGCAAAGGCCAGGGCCCCTGCACACCATGTACAATTATTTATAGCAAGCGCACCTTAGTGACAAGCCGCATTTATAATATATGCGGGCATCTATTAGAGGTGCTGCACTGCAACCAAGATGTGTCGGTCACCGTTTCATGTTTATAAAGCTTTTAGCGACACCGCTGAGCACTGTCTACTGAAGCAGCTGTGCCACACCTAACATGCACGCGCAGGCACACACACTTGTGCACGTGACCTCCACCCTGCGTAGTACCACGGTATAAGAGTACCACGGTACAAGAAAACCGTGCCAGTTGAGCCGCGGGTTCCTCAGGCCAGGTAGTGGAACAGTAGTCGCAGATTCCTCGGCCTGCTACGGGAACCGCTGTGCTGCACCTGCGTCCCCATGGCATGCTCCTGCAAATCAGAAACAGCTGCACTGATTCAGAAGCTGGGTATGGTCACTGAGCATGATCGTCGATGCGCAGAGCCACCCCAAGGGCACCGGCCGCGGCGGCTGACAGTGTGACATAGTGGCCGTAGGCGCAGTGAGGCTGCTGTTTGCGGCACAGCTGGGCTGCGGGCGCTGCAGTGTGGCTGCGGCGCAGACTGTGTGCACATGGGGCGTGTCTTATCCTAGGACACATGTGTGGAGCGTGTAGGCTTTCGAAGGTTAGTTGCTGCTGTCCGACAGATTCTGAATCAGATTCTATGCTGCACGCAGAGGCGACATCGGTGAAGGGTGCAGGTGTGGGCGTGGGGGGGTATAATATACTGAAGTAGTACATACTTTACATTTCCGCGGCTGTGCCAGCCTCTGAGTCATGCCTGCAGTAGTGGTACACTGTCAGCATAACATGCCATGGTGTAGCAGGTAGCAGCCGGCAATCAGTACTAGCACACAGGCCCCGAAGGCCTTACAGGCTATACATACATGTGTGCCAGCGTACCACCCTTCAAAGCTGATTATGTTTGCAGCACTGTTACAGTGTCATTCGACCCTGAGGTCATGGAGTGCAACAGACTGAGTTACCCCAGTGCATATATATGTATGTTTAGTGTGGGCGGCACATGTATGTGTGTGTATGTGTGTGTGTGTTGTGTGTGTACAAGACTTAGTGTGTCCGGTCTGGGAGGAAACCAATCACACAAGCCCTGTGATGTGGTCGAAGGCACACGCTGAGGCAAACTGGAAAAAACCGCCCCAGCAAAACAGATAAGCTGGTCTGCACCAGGGCTGCAGTGCACCTGCATGGTGGCCCCTGCCTACTCCGCACCGGCCACCTGCTTGGAAAACCGGCAGTCAGCGGGCGCCCGTACTGCGACATTGGCAAGCGGAGCGCCGCGGCGGCCACTGCACCAACGCAACAACAAATGCAGCAAGTGTGGTACTGGAACCGCCTGTGGGGCACTGCGGCAGTGTGGCACTGCTCAGCAGGCTCGCGCCAACACACCGCGCTGACACAGTTGTGCACCACCTCCATGCACCACCCAGCCACCACCCAGCGTACATCTCCGTCTCGCCAAAGATCATCATGCACCGCCAGGGGTTGGGAAGATAGTGTTCTGGGCGGCGGTTCGAAGTTTGGTGTGCCTGCCAGTGCAGTGTGCGCCAGCAACACCACCTGGTGCTCAGCAGCATGGCATGGGCGTGCCATTCCATCATGTCTGCACCAGGAGTGCCTGCAGCGCACGTGTGCACTGCCACAACTGCAACCTACTGTCATGACACAACACAACCTGCTATAGCTGTGCGCACTCCCCCTCCCCTGTCCACCACCCCGCCAACAGGGCGGCACCACCACTACGCACGTGTCCACACAAAGGCCGGCCGTGCACCGGGTATGCGCCTGGCCCAGACCCCCCGCCATGCTCAGCAGCAGCACCGGCCTGAGTGCTGCAGCAGACGGCGTTTGAGGTTTACAATCTCAGTCGTAGACGTAGGCCATGGTGGCTGCCGCCAGCACGGTGAGTGTGACAATGCTGAGGAGGTACTGCCACATGTACATGCGCGCCAGGGCACTGGCCATGAGGGGCAGCTTCATCTGGCTCAGGGAGATGACCACACTGAGGCCGCTTGGCATGCCCAGCTGGAAGATGATCAGCAGCTTCATCAGGGGTGAGGCCCTGCACGAGGCGGTAGCAACACGCACAGCGGCACATTATGTGTGTGTGTTGTTAGGGTGCGGTGGTGCAGGGGGTGCGTGGTAGTTGAGCTGCAGCTGTTCAATGAGGGCATGGTTGCAGGTACACATAGCATTTTCCAGTGAATGAGGGTTGGTTAGCTCCCATGGTATAGAGAGTTGCATAGGCGTCACCTTGGGGAGAAACAATTATTTAGTTTTGAAAAATGGTGCACGTAAGAAGCTGATTTGGGGCTTTGCCACGGATTCCGAAGTAAGACAGTGAAAACCGGACAGACCGCGCAGGGAGCATAAGATGCTGGGTGGTGGTCTGCCTGCTGCAGAGCAGTTTACAAGGTGCTGCGCGCACACATCCCACGCGCATCGAGTGGGATGTCGGTGCCACTTCGCTTTGGACAACTTCTCTTGATTCACACGTACCACACAGTGTCACGTTTCCAAGGGCATGTCAGATGACCCCAGTTCGAGCGAAGGCTGCTGTCTTGCACTGTGGTAGCTTCTGCCTTGACAGGCACAACAAGATGTGTGGCACGGTAGTGCTACAGAAGTAGGTAAATGCGTTAGGTCCACAGGCCAGCAAACAGTCACAGCGGCCACCGGAGTACCGCTATGCACGCACTGTTTCGCCTTGGTGCTCTGCTCCTGCATGACCGAAATGCTGTTGTGCTACCTACTACTGACCACAGGCCATTCTTTACACTTGTAGCCCAGCCACAGTCACTACAAACATACATGCTTCTGAAGTACCGTGTGAAAGCGTGTACACGTGCCAGCACCGTGGCCTGTCAAACCCATCTGCAAAGCCCTGCGGTCGGTTTACCCAAGTAACACTTCATTTTATTAGATTATTTGTGATGCACTTCAATCATGGGAAAGCGAAAGTAGCCACATACTTCGAAGTACTATAGTAGTACATGCATTCAAAACCAAGGCGACAACAGCACCCACGTGCCTGCAGGCCTGAATGCCGAAGAAAAACAGCGCAACACCAGCTGCGACTTCGACAGAACCTGTGTGTGTGTGTGTTTTGTGTGTATGTCTCTTTGCACACACATGTGCACTTGCACACATGCGTGCCCACAGTGTGTGTGGTTGCCCGTGCACGCTTGTGTGTGGCCCAGGCACTGTGTACTAGTGTTTACTACGTGCGTCGTACAAAGTGTGTACTTTTATTAAACTCCGCTTGGGGCGCGCAAAGCCCTGTGCACATGTGGTGCGGCTGATGAAGTCAAACATGTACTTCAGAAGTTGTACTCATACCGTAGTGGTCTACAAGGTACTACCAGTGCTGCATGTATGTATTTTTATTAAACTCCGCTTAGGCCGCGGAAAGCCCTTTGCATACGGTGCGTGTCCTCAGAAAAGGATCGGACATGTAGAGAGTCTTAAGCTGGCAATGCTCAGCACTGCGTACTCTAAGGGAGTATGTACATCATAGCCACTGGCACTGCTCACCTGTTGAGCAGACGGGTGTAGGCATCCAGCAGCCACAACAGTACCAAAACCGGTGCACATACCTACAGGCCTGAATGACAACGAAACTTAGTGCAACACCTGCTGCTACATAGACTCAGCTTGTCTCTGTGTGTGTATGACATTGTCTGTTTGCACACACATGTGCTCGTGCGCACGTGTCTGCCCACAGGTGTGTGGTCGCCCGGGTGTAACCCTAGTGTGTGTGGGCCAGTCACAGTGACTGGTGTACTTGTGAAAGAAACCAAAAAGGTGACTGAGCCCAGGTACTCCCGTGGCTGGGGCAGAAAGCCAGGCCGAAGCC
>JAULBY010035048.1:0-14712 GCA_032358315.1 Ophiocytium majus | reverse complement strand
ATAATTTGTCTTACTCCGAGACAGCGATTCACTTTGATATTCGTAGTAGCGCTATGGTCGGTCAATGGGATCGCAGTTATCATGATGTTGGATTGACTGCATTAATTTCCCGTACCCGAGGAAGACCCAAGAAGATGCCTCATAACCCGAACCCCAAGCCACCTCCTAAAGACGATCAGACCCGAACACGCGAGGAATTGCTCGCTGAAGTCGAGTACTTACGTATGGAGAATGCCTACCTAAAAAAGTTAGATGCCTTAATTCAAGCGCAAAAGAATGCAACACTGCGCAAGACACGCAAGTAGTGCTTGAATTAAGGCGACATTATCCTTTGGCAGGCTTACTTAAAATCGCGGGGCTTGCTCGTAGTACTTTCTACTATCAACAAAAGACATTGATTGCAGAAGATCCTCATACAGAACTAAAAGATAAAATTCGTGCGCTGTATGCCCAACATAAAGGGCGCTATGGATATCGGCGTATCACAATGGCTATCAGACTGATGGGTACTTTGGTCAATCACAAGACTGTTCAGCGCCTCATGCGAGAGATGGGAATTAAGTCGTTAGTACGAATCAAAAAATATCGGTCATATAAAGGTGCTCTGGGAAGGATTGCTCCCAATGTATTGTAGCGGCAGTTCAATGCAACTGGCGCAAATCAGAAATGGGTGACCGATGTAACTGAATTTAATGTCGCTGGCGAGAAGTTATATCTATCGCCTGTCATGAATTTATATAATGGAGAAATCATTGCCTTCGAGACAGCACGCCGTCCTGTCTTTAAATTAGTGAGCGCCATGCTTAAAAAAGCATTGAATAAGCTAGGTCAAAATGATAAACCCGTATTGCATTCAGATCAGGGGTGGCAGTATCAGATGTCAGCCTATCAGTGCGAACTGAACCAACATCAGGTTGTACAGAGTATGTCACGCAAAGGTAACTGCTGGGACAATGCTGCCATGGAGAGTTTATTTGGCACGCTGAAATCGGAATTCTATTATCTAAATAAATTCGAAAACGTAGCGCAACTAGAGAAGGGATTGGCTGAATATATTGACTACTACAATCATGAGCGCATTAAGCTCAAATTAAAAAGACTGAGTCCTGTGCAATACAGAATTCAGTCCTTAGCTGCATAACCCAATAACCATCCAACTTTAGGGGGTCAGTTCAAAAATTGTTCTTTATTTTATCTGCTCGCCATTTAAAAAAGTATTTCCAGTTCTCTCCTGTAATCAATTAAAGGCCAGATTGAGTATAAGTATTAGATAAAAAAATTGTTGAATAGATTAACATTTCGTCGCTCTGAACTCCCAGAGTAAATGAGAGCATTCTCCGGCAAGCCTTTCTGTAAAATTTCTTAACAACTTGAATAATCCATGTTTATGTGGATGATATTCGTCTCGCGGATGAATCCATATTTTTCGCACCACCTCAAAGTCTCCTGTAAAGCCGTACATAGCCGCCTGTAAGTAAGGCGATGTGAAATAGCGCGATGTCTTGCTCGTAATTATATTGACGTGCGTGGGATCTCTGAAAGATTTTTCATTAGGAAAAGCCGGAGTAACTGCATAAAGCAAACCACCAGGTTTGAGTACTCTATAAATTTCATTCATTAATTCGATAAATGGAAATCGTGAAGTTTTCGCACTTAGATCTAGAGCTACACGCGGTATATGCTCGAAAAAATCATAAGCTGAAACTGAGTCAAAGTAATTGTCTGGAAATGGGATTGGCTCTATAGAAAGATTTGCTCGCACAATAGATACTGTAGATTTAAGATTATTTATTTCGCGTATGTCTATGCCAAATATAGTTTTGCGATTATAGGGATTGCGAGGTGTTTTTCCGCAACCAAGATCTAGGTGTATTGTCATATTTTTAATATACTTCAAATTAATTGATTGCTTAAAATTGTGTTGAAAGTTTTACATCATAAAGATCTGCCTAGTAGCAAAAATTAATAATCCTGATGTTACCTTCCTAGAAAACACTGATTTATATAGAAATATTCAGTGCCACCCCAGTTTTCAATATAAATACACATCTTAAAACTAGATTCAAACCATCTCAGGGTTCTAGTTATATTCATGAATATTCCTTAGCCATATTTATAAATTTCTCGATTGAAAAAATCTAAAACGGTCAGTAATAATTTAGATACTAAGAAAACCTTGAATATAGATCATTCAAAAATTGGACGTAAAAATTTTGGAATATATCTTGCCAGAGACGCAAATTTCGAATTGTTAGATTTATTTTCATTAATAATGGCTGATTCATTCAGACTATTACGTCCGTTAATAAATGCTTTATTACTATCAGTGATTCTTCTAGGAAACTGGTCAGCATATAACTTATCTTTCAAGAATACAGCGACAAAATCACCCCAACTTCCATATTTTTCAGTATAAGATTCTAAAAGAATATTATTGAATCCGTTACGCAAGCCCCACTTTCCAAGTGCGATTCCACTATCGGGGTAAAAGCGCCAACAATCCGCTGGAAACCGATGATATTCTCCTCTCGATGGGGCATTAATGTAAAGGAGACCTTTAGGCTTTAACACTCTTAAAATTTCTAAGTAAACGAGCCAGAAAAATTCAGAATGTTCTAAGCATGAACTTGTAACAATAATGTCGATTGAATCGTTTTGTAATGGGAGTTTATATGGATCTTCTAAGATAATGTCGACATTTTTACCATTAACAAAATCAATTCCTATGTAATGAAAATTTGCGGGGCATACATCTTTTAGAGTTCCGTTGACATCTTGAGAACCAATCTCTACAACAGTAACTTTAGAGTTGCTCGAGTCGAAAGCACCGCCGTAACAGTTAAAAAACTTCTTTCCATTTTTCATTGCTGAGGTGTGCATTTTTTTCCTTAATATAATTATTACTGTATAAAATTAAGATGTTAATTTTTTTATAAATTAAGTAAATTAGATTCTACTATTTAAAATACCAATTTTATATCGAAAAATAAAAAATATTAGAAAGCTAATACAGTATATTTTTGCGATTCAATTCATTTGACAGAATAACGATAGATATATTTCAGCGCGTGAGATTTTAAAATGCTAATAATTTAGGCTCACTGGTTAATATAATCTTATAAAAAGTAATCATTGTTTTGATAAGACATTTTTTAGATTCAAATTAGAATCTATCTTACTGAAAATCTATAAAGACAGGCTTATTCACGTCCATTAAGTATGCAAAAAATTTTTAGCCCGCACACCTAAAATTCGGACTAGGAATTAATTTACACGCATTAAAACAGTATGAACAATCACACATATCGTTTTGGTTGACTTTACTAGAAAAATAAAAACATGAACACAATCCCTAATACTCCACAACTCAAATTAATATTTTTCCCCATACCTAAAATCATCTTCGACTTTTTCAAGCCGACAATAATGCAACATAATTTGAAGTAATAAAGAACGTATTGGCTTGCACTTTATTAATATAGATTATAAAAAGTTTTGTAAATTTCACCTTCTTTGTAAGTGATCAGTAACCATTAATTTACATTTAAACTATTTCGCAATTATTGAATGTGAAGGAGGATAGATTTGCGACTTTTCGAGCACCACTACCGCATTATGAATGTGGATACCTGAGCAATACTGACTTATGGACGGCTCTTTTAATTTTTCATTATGGTACCAATGATGCATATCGTCGATTATTTCCCTTATCCGAGAGAAAAAATTATTAGAACTGTCATAACCTCCTCCCCATTTCTTCCAATAAGCACATTGCAAATCTTCTATCATATATATCCCGCCATCTGATAGAAGAGGAAACAAACATCGAAGGCTTCCGATCATATGACTCATACGATGACTTCCATCGTCGAGAACAATATCAACACCCCCCATTTCATGAATAACCGCTTGCAGGAATTTTGGATCCGCCTGTGAACCAATCCTTATATTACCTGCGATTTTGTCGTAACGAGCACATTTAGGATTTTTATCGATGCCGAAAATAACAGCATCATCACCGAAATACTTTCTCCATAATTGAAGGCTTCCTCCACGACTTACCCCTATTTCTAAGATTCTAACTTTACCTCCGCGGAACGGCGCAAAATATTTTTCATAAAGTGGAATGTAGTGATGCCACTTGTGAACAGCATTACTTTCGTTTTCCACAAAAAACTTAAGTAGATCTCCAGAGTAGGAATATTTTTCACGAATATTTTTTGCTATATCCATCGTAGGATCGAAGATAAATTTATCTATATTATGTAACCTATTAGTCCTATTTTTTCTAAGGTATTCTCGAATTTTTTTAAATAAATTCACTTTTTATAAGCTCCCTATTTTTTGTAACTCAGATGCAATATAAATTTGTACTGACAATATGTGAAGGCTAAATCAGATTAAGATAAAAGCAATGAGTTCTAAATTGCACAATACTCAGCTTTTCAAATTCATACCAATCAGACTTAATAGTAATCTACTATTAGTTCAGAACAACGAGGTCAGATAGCCTTATCATTAAATTAATCCTCAATAACCTTTAATAATAAAGTTAGCTTATTTTTTGTTAATTTAGTTAGCACCCTACTCTTTATGCTTTCATTTGCTCACCTTCAAACTCAGTGATGACGACTAAATCCATACTGACTATGCCCTCTACCATACGTAAACCACCAACACCGTCAACGTATAGGTATAAATGTTCATTATTCATTGTCATCTACTCTTTCTAAACTATAAATTTATATAAACTCAATAACTTGATTTATTTGACTCATCGCTGTGCATCGGATTGTCATACCTGAGTCATTCCTTGGTTAGATTGACTCAGGTATTTTATTTACTTCTTCTTATCCAATCACAATCCTATCCATCAAGGCACTGAGTTCTTGTTGCGTATCGATGCCAATTAGACTCACAACTTGAGTTACTGCGCCATTCATGGTTATATTTCCAATGTCATCTAGTGTGACATACAAGTGAAGCTGCGAAAAATCGCTAATCGTTCCTTTTGTTGCAACCACTGATCCTGCATTGGTGAACGTTACAGCCTTAGCTCCTTCAAAATTCAAAAAATCTTCATTGATTTTAAAATCTAGAATACGGCTAGTTACCAGATTTGTCGTTGATGGATTTTTAATCACAAATGTATCAGCACCTGTTCCACCGATGGCTATGTCACCATCGCCACTGTTTACATGAATTGTGTCACTACCACCATTACCGATTAATCTATCTGCCCCTGCTCCACCACGAATAATGTCGTTACCTAATCCACCAAATAGCATATCTTGTCCTTGTCCTCCTATTAGGAAGTCATCTCCCTGACCACCCATCCCTAATCCCATTCCACCTATATCTTTAGCTATTACAAAGTCAGCTGATTTTGTGCCTATGTTTCCCCAGTTAGTGGCATACACTACTGACGCTCCTTTTTCATTCGTATTAAATGAAATCTGGTCAACAGCCTTGTCGACGAGAATAACCGATGAGGAACCTACTTGACTGATAGATACTGTTCTATCAGTGACATTGAATCCCAGATATTCAAATTTAATAAATTCTGATAAGACGAGCGTATCAACACCTTTCGCATCTGTACCACCTTGCAATGTTAATGCACCATTCACTTCTCCCATATTAGTAGGAGCAATTCGCTCACTAACAATTGTTTTTAAATTACGTAAATTGACTAAATAGGTATCATCTCCTGCCCCACCAATTAGAGTATCGAATCCGCCCCCACCCGCTAGAGTGTCATTACCATCACTGCCATCCAATCTGTTCGCATAATTATCCCCTACAATTAAGTCATTCCCCTTACCACCGGTGATATTGGCAAATCCATAGAAATCGTCCATGCCGATAATCTCTTCGCCTTTAGCGTCATATGCCACACCTACCCTTCCTGCCATGTGGACTTCAACGTTATTCGTTGCCCAAGCATATGACAGTGTCCCAATGCTAAAGATATCCTTTCCAAATATCAGTCCATCTGTGCCGTCAACTAACATTCCATTTTGTACAAAGAGTCTATTAAATCCTTCGCCACCTTGCGCCACAGTATTGGCGTTTGGATTCACACCAATGATGTCGTCACCCTTACCACCATCTACGATATTAGCCCCACCAGTTGTAGCAAAGAAGACATCAGACTTATCTGCTCCCTTAGCAACCCAGTTCTGTGTTGAAACTTCACGTGTGGCTGTAAATATGTTTCCAGTTATTGAATTAACAAGTGAGTTGCTATCAGTTAAATCACTATATCTATTAATCTGAACAGTCTCTATCAATCCTGATGCAACAGTAGCAATTGGATTGAAAGAAAACTCAGGAACGCCAGTTACATAACTAATGTCATAGAACTTAAGAAAATTTGTTGTTCCGTCTACAATTATTGCGAAGCTAGAATCTGTGATCTCTCGATTAAAGATAATCGTGTCGTTTGTACCAGCACTATCTGTAATGCTAATCGTACGAATGGTATTGCTTCCATTAACAACATAAGTGTCGTTATCGGCTCCACCATCGAGGCTAATAGTTGCCGCTGTTGCAGCCGCATCTTTGCTCACTACCAAGGTGTCATTACCGGCTCCACCCACCAGCGTGTCGTTGCCACCAAGACCTGACAGTGAGTCGTTACCAGCACCACCAACTAAACTATCTGCATTCGTTGTACCAAATATTAGATCATTGCCTTCACCACCGTTGATATTGAATCCACTACCCGTTGTATTTGCTACTCCAGATGATGTGAATACTTTAGTACTACCGTTGTAGCTTCCTGATCCACGCAGATACAGCACGTCGTCTTTCGCTGACGCTGCTCCTGCTAATAAATCCGCAACGCTGATTGGCACACTTACTACTACGTCACTAGCAAATACAACAAACTCCACACCATTAGTTTGGGTGGTATCAATCGTTGTTACATTAGGTGTTGCGTTATTTGAATCAACCCTATTTGTTAAAACAATTGCCGTGTCTGTTTTTGATACTGAATAACTTCCTTCCGATAATCGCATGTAAACTGTATCGTTACCCGCTCCGCCTACTATCGTGTCATTGCCAGCAGCACCAATACTAACGGTTTGGATTTTGACATTTCCAAAATCCCCATAGAATTCATCATCGCCAGCACCACCTATCAGACTATCGTTTCCAACACCGCCATCTAATACATCATTGCCTTCACCACCATCTAAGGTGTCATTACCAGACATCCCGTAAAGATAATCATTTCCTCCAGCACCCTCTAACTTATTAGCTGCCGCATTACCATCAATGACTTGACTAATTTCATTACCCTTGATGTTCGCAGCATTCGTATTCGTAAACGTCCAGAAATCAGGAGAACCATTTGACAATGCCGCAGCATCAAACACACCAGCACTTAAATACTCTACTTTCTGACCACTTGCTAATACATAACTCGTGGCACCAGTCACCTGTAACGTATCGACAAGAGTGACGCCATTAACTGTGATGGGAGCTTCATCACCGCCTTCACCATTAATGACATCACCAACTGCGTCAACAATATATAAATCTGCTCCAGTTCCGCCATTCATGGTATCGCTGCCCGCACCACCATTGAGCAAGTCATTACCAGCTAATCCAACCAGACTATCAGCGCCATCTCCACCTGCCAACGAATCAGGAAAGGTGTTTGAATCTGCACCTGTTATCGTGTCGTTACCAGCAAGCCCATCAATTGCAAATCCAGTTCCCGAAAGAGATGCGCGTTGAGATAATGTGTCATTACCTGATGACGCAGCACCAGCTAACAAATCACTTAAGCTAAATACTTGCGCCCCCCCAAAACTAATCTCCTCCACGCCATTCGCAGACGTTCTATCAATTGTCGTAACACTGTTTACATCTGACCTGCTTGTTAAAACTAATGTTGTATCTGTCTTTGATACCGTGTAACTCGATTCAGCAAATTGCATGAACACCGTATCAGTACCCGCCCCACCTATTAGCGTATCTTTGCCGCTTGAACCTACAATTGACGTTACTAAATCTGCTGTACCATAATCCGCATAAAATGAATCATCTCCAGCTCCACCAGATATAGAGTCATTGCCTGAACCGCCATCCAAACTGTCATTTCCTGTGCCACCTGTAACTGTATCGTTCCCAGCGCGTGCATCACCGCTAATACTAAAAACCATACCATTTATATTTTTAACTAAAATATTATTGTCACTAGCATTTACCCCAGCTGAAAAATGATTTTTCATATCATCAAATACACTTTGTGTATCTAATACACCTGTTCCTAAAGGATCAAATTTATTTGCCAAATCAACTATTGCAGTAGCAGTAGCTGTTGTGGATTTCACGTAGGCAGTTTCGGCAACAATATTTTTCAAATTCCAATTAGATAAATTGGAATTTGACGAAGATAAAGCATTTTTAAATTGCGCAGTAAAACCAAAACCTAAATTTAAACCTAAATTTTTATCTACAAGAGAATACGTTCCTGAAGAATCTCTATCTTCTAAAGTATCGCCATTGCTAGTTAATGATCTTGTAAACGTATTACTAGCTTTTAAAACTAGAGACGCATTACTTCCAACCGTATAGGAATAATCTTGGCTTGAACTACCAGAATACTTATCATTTATTCCATTGCCACCACCAGTTATTGAATATATATCTACAGCTTTAATTATCAAATCATCGCTAGTATCAGAAGTATTATTTTTTTTTGTGTAATTGACGGTAATGTTGTCAGACCCTTTTATCTGATGTGAATTATCAATTGAAGTAAAATTATCAGAATAGCTTGTTGTTGATTTGATGCTAAATGAGTCTCCAGCTGAAAGAGAGGATTTAGCTCCAATCGTCATACTCATATCAATAGCGTCGTCATGTTTATTTGAAGCTACTGTCGATGTAATATTTGTAGATATCTTGGCCGTGATCGTTGAAAAACCATCAATAGATTTTAAGGTGACATTAAAGAATGAAGCATTTTCCGTTACAGCTGCTGTTTCCCATCCGATCGAAGAATATTGACCAAGATTAATACGATCTTGAGTCAAACCATAAACTGGATTTTCACCATTTAAGTGATAAGTAATTAGGGAAAATATTTCATCCGCACTAACACTGCTGTCTGCGGTGATTGTTTGAATATCTGAATCTCGAAATGCTGTGGACATAGAAACTCCCTAGAATTAAATAATGCTATGAATTATTATTAATGTAATTATTGGTTATATCTAATGTTTATACCGATATTCACGCCCACCAGCAATCAGTATTTTGGCTGCAAATTAGTTATAAATTTAAGTTAAAATTTGTTTTATTTTTGATAATTACTGCGAATCATTTTCCATCGTCAATTTTGAGTAATTATTAATTTAATAAGCCATTAGGAGAAAATAAAAATGAAATGCAAGTTAATTTTAATTGCCATGATGGCAATCTTCATTAGCGCCTGCACAACTACGGTAAAGCCAAGCGGAGGAAGCTATTTAGAAAATAAACCAACTAGTAACCAAGCAAAATTAATTTTGTATAGAACAGGTGGTGCTTTACTTACTCTAGAAACTTCCAATAATTCTTATGGATGGCAATGAAATTGGAACACTGCCAGACGGAGGTTTTCTAGAAATCAAAGCACCGCCGGGCATACACGCGTTTGAGATAAAGAAATATCAAGAAAAGCTTGGCGATTTAAGCCATACAACTTCAAGATAAATATGCAGAGTGGAACAACTCAATTCATCGAACAAGACATTACTTCGCTCAGCGGTGGATGGATTGTCCCCCTACCATTAGTGACAGTAGCCAAAACCGAATCAAAATTCGAACTAAAGAAAAGAACCTATGCAGAAGCAGCGGATGCTCTTGCAAAATTAAGAAAAACACTACCAACTGATCGCTAATAAATATCTGGTGCAGCTAATTGTCACTGCTTAAATATCTACTGAGCATTCAGATTCACACTCTTGAAACACTGTGTAATTACGTGTATCTTTGTGATCTAGTGAGTCGGATATGTATCTGTTAATCCGCAGGTCCCTGGTTCGAGTCCAGGTCGGGGAGCCAATAAATACGAAAGCCCGCAAACGAAAGTTTGCGGGCTTTTTCGCTTTGCCTCACAATATTTTTTACTGCATACTTTTAAAGTACTACCTGAGCATGCCATTGACACACTTATACAAGCTCTAATGACTGACCCAGCCACTATGGCTGCGCTCCAGTCTTTTGTCCAAAAAATATCGCAGCGCAGCGATTTTTCAAGCGCCATCCTCTTTGGTAGTCGTGCGCGGCACTCTCATCATGCTGAGAGCGATGCAGATGTCGCTGTATTACTCAATGGGCTTCCAGAAAAATTTATCACAACTAAATTTGCGATGGACGACCTTGCCTACGAAGTACTGCTTGAGACTGGAATTCGCATACAGCCCTTGCCAATCTGGCTGACTGAATGGAAACACCCTGAGAACTACTCAAATCCACACCTGCTGCAGAACATTGCTCGTGAAGGGATTCGCCTTTGAACGCAGAAGGTCTCCTTCATAAAGCTGGTACAGCACTATCATCGGCACGGCTACTGCTTCAGTCTGGCGATTCGGATGGAACGTGCAACCAAGCCTACTATGCAATGTTTGATGCTGCATGGGCTGTCGAACAAGCTGCTGCATTCTTGGCAAGTGTCCGAACTACGTTCTTTAAAAATGAAAATTGATCGCTAAGCCAGAATCGTACCGAACCATAGATAATCAAATACCTCCCAGAGCTCCCGCACTGGCTAGACGGCCTAAAAGACCCGATGACGAGATAAAGACTTGTAACAAAGCTGAAGTGGTGGTGTGCAGTTATTGCATCCTCTGAGAGACTGACTACTTAGCCCAGCCCACAAGGTTGGGCTTTTTGCTTTATACATCCGCGGGCTAGCACGGAGCTAGCGTTGGAAACATCGTTAAAGAGTTTTTATCGAAAGTACTGTTCCATCTAGCTGCTGAAGTATTTCGACTGCTAACAATTAAATTCAGTAATAAAAAATCACTGCTCAATCAAATCTCAACAAAAAAAATCATAGCGAATTTGTAATGCACTTCACCGATAAAGACATAGTTATTTATCAAAGAAAAAAATTCTTAATCCCAAACTAATATCCAATCTACTTTACCAAGTCAACTTGATACAAAACTAAGAACCTAAATTTACTAAGAATTAGGGTTTATCAATGCAACGATTAATGATGAAAAACTCCATTATCTTGTCGGCCTAATCTGACGGCAGGTCAGTCATGTCAAACGATCTTAGATTCAATCTGCCTTTACTGCTGTTATCATGATTGATGAACGTTTACTAAAATACATGACTAGAAAACTATAAGAACAATGCCCACCAAGCTAACAAAATTTTTGACATTGGGCGCAGGGCTTACCCTACTGATTGGTGTGCTTCACCCAGCGTTCACCGAGAACATGTCCGTAGTGCCAGCTGTTCTGCCGCATATGGCCTACTTGCAGTCCGTGCCAGATTTGCAGGATGCACAGAAGAGAGTCTTCCGCGCTGGTGAAAAAGTTTTCAATACCTTATGGATCGCCATACCCGAAGGCGAAATCTCTAAATGGTGGGATCTTTCTCAGCCTGGACCCGGTGGGAGTGAATGGGGACTTGGGCCCACCTTTCTTGCGCAGTCCTGTGTCTCTTGCCATGTGCAAGGTGGTCGTGGTTTTTCTAGTGATAATGGTGGTGGCCCAGTTTTCATGCAATCGCTTCGGCTGTCGATACCCGGCCCCGGCCCCCATGGCGGCCCTAACCCCGAGCCAAACTACGGATTGCAAATACAGAGTTTTGATATTTCGCAGCGCGAAAATGTGAAGTTTGGCGAAGGCGAAGTCCATATTGACTGGATCAACACCTCATTTACCTTTGCTGATGGTTCATCGATAGAGCTTCGCAAGCCCAAAGTTCGCTTGGAGAAGCTGAACTTCGGGCCGCTAGCGAAAGACGTGATGACCTCGCTGCGAAACTCGCAGACAATATTCGGCCTAGGTTATATCGAAGCAATTAACGAGTCGGATATTCTGGCACTAGCGGAATGGCAGAAAACGCAAGGTCTGAATGGTCGGCCGAATTATGTGCGCAATGATATTCAAGACAAGATGTCGATCGGCCGCTTCGGATGGAAGGCTAATCAACCTAGTATCCGCCAGCAACTGGCCGCAGCCTTTCTGGGAGATATCGGCACAACTTCCTCTCTTTACACGATACAGAACTGCACGTCCGCTCAAAAGGAGTGCCTTGCGGCCAAGGAGAGCAGCAAAACCGAACTACGCGAAGAACTTTTGGAGTCGCTGACGTTCTGGATCAGCTCGCTTGATGCACCTCTACCCCGAGATCAACACAATCCAGCTGTAAAGCATGGCGAACAGTTATTCAGTGCAGTCAAGTGCGCCCAATGTCATGTGCCTGAACTCAAGACCGGAAAATCCGCGCTGATTCCTCAACTATCCGGCAAGACGATTCACCCCTATACAGATCTGTTATTGCATGACATGGGATCCGAACTTGCAGATGGACGACCAGATTTCAAAGCGGGTGGTCATGACTGGCGCACGCCGCCGTTGTGGGGCATAGGCCTGTCAAAGCAGGTGAATGGAAGCACCAACTTTTTGCATGATGCACGCGCGCGTAACGTTCTTGAAGCGATCGTCTGGCACGGTGGAGAAGCAGAAGCTTCTCGTAAATTGTTCGCAAAGCTCTCAAAGGATGAGCGTAATGATCTGATCGCTTTTGTCAATTCGCGCTGACCTCGGCTCCACTCATAAACTTAACGCCAAGGTTGTAACATCATCTCGCTGTAAATGATGGCTCTGGACAGACAACAAAACATTGAATAGACCAACAACACAGAAAATGCGTAGTGATTCTCTAAACTCTACACCACTGCACCACCTCAAAAAAGGCTTTACTAATAGCGACCCCAAAGTTGTTATTGGAAAATTTCCTTGGTGTGAAATGGTATGGCGCAGTCTTCGTGGTGACTTCAAACCTCGTTCAGCACCACAACGAGGCTACGACACATTCGCAAAAGAATGGAGTGTCCCTGTAGATCATTCTCGAATTGCCCAGCGCCAGCAATTACCGATAGTTACTTGGCTGGGGCATGTATCGATTCTATTGCAGGTCGGTAGGTTGAATATACTTATTGACCCTACCCTAGCTGATTTTGCTGGGCCTTACGGACGTTTCGGCCCTCCCCGCATGGTGCCTGCCCCACTGAGGGGTGACAAACTCCCTCCTATCGATGTGCTATTAATTTCACACAATCATTACGATCATTTGTGTGATGCGACCATAGCAGCTATAGTCGCATCAGGACAAAGTCCAAAAATTTTCGTACCTCTAGGCCTCAAGACTTGGTTTGATGCCCGTAACATTCCCAACGTTACCGAATTGGACTGGTGGGATTTTGTAGATGTAACTTCTGATAAAGAAGATCAAACATTACCGCATAACATTCGCATCCATTTCACACCTGCTCAACATTTGAGTCGCCGTACACCTTTTGATAGCAACTTATCACTTTGGGGTGGCTATATGGTGGAACATAATCCAGGTGCAACCAATGCATGGCGTTTTCTTTTTCCTGGCGATACCGGCTATAGCGCAGATTTCAAGGTCATTCGAGAGCGTCTAGGTTCTGTAGATTTTTTAGCATTGCCAATAGGTGCTTATCTACCGCGCGACTTTATGAAGAGCATGCATGTCAATCCTTCTGATGCAGTTCAACTTATGCTGGATGTAGAAGCGAAGCAATGTATGGATGTTCATTGGGGCACATTCAAGATAACACAAGAGTCATTTGACCAACCACCGCATGATCTTTCAATAGCATTACAAGAGCACGGCATATCAAAAGACAGAGTCTGGTTGCTCCGCCATGGCGAAACCCGATCTATTTAGGAACTATCTATGAAATTTTTAGAAACGATGTTGCCCTATTTTCAAGGTGAAAAGCTGGAAGCACTTATATTCATCTTACCAATAAGATTTTTATGTTTTGTATTTGGCGCTTGGTTATTATCAGAAGCACAGCCTGGTTTTTTCAAAGGTGTATCAATACCATTTATCGCTATGGGTTTAGCCTTAACTATCGTTGGTGCAACCGTTAGTTTTAGAACACCTGATCAAACACTAAAGATTCAACAATCCTATAAGGTCGATCAAGCTGCAACCATAAAATCTGAGATTGTTCGAATGGATAAAGTTAATAAGGCATGGAATATTTACCTTACCGCTTGGCTCATTTTCACAATTGTTGGCCTAGGACTAAGATTTTTAACGCATTCAGAATTCTTGCGAGGAATTGGTGTCGCACTCGTTTTTTTCGCAGGAATAGGATTGATGATCGATGGATTCGCGGAAAGACGCGCACGTATTTATTTCGAGGCTCTGGTGGGGGAAAAAAACTCAAATTAATCAAGAAAAATATTGAATCTAATCGATGTAAAGTAGTAACAGAAAAATCACCACTACTTGCTACGATCAATTCTCATGAAATGGAGAATGCTTTGGCTCATAACTACTTCAAACATGATCTAGAAATTCTCTTGAAGACTAGTCACAAACATCTACCAGACCGTTAACTTAAACTTAATAAAAAATGGGAGGCGCTATGTGGATTGAATTAGGACTATTTTTTCTGGTGCTGATATTTGCTATCCACCAAATCAG
>JAULBY010035037.1:0-14720 GCA_032358315.1 Ophiocytium majus | reverse complement strand
GCTCTGCTGCTGACCCCACACTCACAACAACTGCTCTGCAATACACAGCCTCACCCCATAACACGAGCCTGCTTCACATGCCCACGGCTGCCAGGGCATGGCATGCGACACCTTGGATGGCGTGGCACGTAGAGGTGCTTCCACGCGGTGGTACTCCACAGAGCCATGCGCCTGCCATGGTTCTCTTACAGATGCAGCGCAGTGGACGGCATACGTGTAGCAGACGCTTTTGTTTGTCTCTCGAGCTCCAAGCAGTGTGCTGCGAGCATGCCCCACCAGCTCCGAACCGACGGTCACCGCGAGCAGACCTGACCGCGTGGGGCCTGGCCTCTCATGTGACGAGCGAGCGAGTGTTTCACTTCAGCTACAGCACAGCCGGCTCAGGTGCATGCCGGGCAGCGCATGACTCATTCGCACACACCAGCGACGGCGCCAGCCAGCTCCAAAGCGCATCGGGGGGCTGCGGTCCTGCGCGCGGCGCGGTTCTGTCATGCCGGCGCCGTGTGTCAGGCGCGCATGCAAGTGGGGCTGGCACAAACGCAAGCGGAGCAGGGCCGGTGGTGCTGCCGTGGGCGCAGAGAGGGCGACAGCTGTCCGTGGAGGTGGCACAGGTGAGGCCACTACCTGAGAAACACACCGCCAGCCCGCGGCAGCAGCAGCAAATGGTCTACAGTGGCCTCCAAAAGCAGAGCTGGTCAGAAAGTGCGTAAGCCAATTTGTCATCGGTTGACACAGCACACAGGTGCGGTAACCCCAGGTACCAGACGTGGGCTGGCGGCACATGCGTGAGTCAGGCGGCCATGGCGCTGCTGCCTTCTCGCTGCGCGCGCGAGCTAGGCGTCACCACACGACCGCTCAGGTGTAAAGCCTGACTGACAGTATGTTCACAAACAAAATTGGTGTCCATTTTCGCAAGCAGGCGGTCAGTCAAGAAGGATAAAGCACCTGTTTCGAAGCTAAGGTCCGGGGTTCCCCACCAACGTTGGAAACAGCTCGCTGGGAAACGGACAGTCATTCTTTTTGCTGCGGAGTAAAAGCAACGCACGGCTACATGTATGGCAGTTTTTTTTTGCTGTTGTTGCTGTTGTTGCGCAATGCTAGTCTCGCAGTACGAAGTACTGTACATGCACACAGTGCCCAAGAGGAGCTTTATAGAATACGCAGAGCCAGACAAGGCTTTTTTCCTTTTTCCTTTTTTTTGCTGTCCTAGTCCCATTAATATATACTGTGTCTACAGAATGTGGTGCGTTCAAGTGGGGGCTGCAGGCACCGTGGCTGAAACAGACTTACTTGTATCGAAGTGTGGCAGGTTGGTGACGCTAGCGCCAGGTAGTGGTTCCCACCGGGGCTATATACAGTGTCCACAGGCTCCGAGCCCTTTGTGCCTTTTGTTGCGCTGGCAGAACCGGGGTTGCACTCACACACTGGCATAACCATAGGGGTGCACAGTCATGCAAAACCTGCTGAGCTGTCAGGAACCTTTGACCATCACTGCAGTAAAGTGTACGGCATTTACGCAGCACCGGGTTGTGGATGTTGAACTGGTGGCCCCAACATGACAAGCCCAGATAGGTGACACGGCCTTTGTTCTTGAAGGGTGTTGCGCCAGTTCAGCACAAAACCTTCAGGCAGAACAACAGTGAGGTGCGACACCTGCCGCAACTTGGTACAGCTAAACTGACGGCAAAATTCGATGGCGGTGGGAGCGAACATCAGCTGCAAAAAAGATGGGGTTTCACCTTGGGCTGTGTGACGGTGATATGGCAAGCTGCCATTGCATAGAAAGACATGAGCTCCACTGTGTGTGACGACTAGTGATGGGTCACAGCATATAAACTTTGCATAATATGCCGTGTAACGTATGTAAATACAGTGTAGCGCATATCCAGATGAACGTATATATTGCACGGCAGATGTATTCCCCCCCCCCTCTTCCGGGGCTGCTCCATACCATACCGGTAGGTCCTTTGCAACTACAGTACTTGGACTTATACTAGTGACACACAGACTGCGACATGCATGGCAGTGCTGGCACTCCTTGCGCCGAGTTGTGGCGGCGATGTGGTGTATTTGTTCATTGTGGCACGCATCGCAATTCATCTCGGATGAGTGTGCCACATGCCACCAGAGCGCACACCGCACCTCTCATGCACAAGCTTCACAACAACCAGGCCATACTCTTCCAGTACTTGTGGGAGCAGATCGGCTGGGACACGAGGCTAAAATCCACTGGAGTGGTGCTGTGGCAGCATGCCATGTTTACCCGAGAGACGACACGGCACCGCACTGCCATCTTCCTGGCTATAGCTACAGCAAAAGCGTACAGCATGGTGTATGCCTTTCGCAGTCGTGCACGCGCTGCAAGTGCACAGGGCTTTCCGCGCCCTAAGCGGAGTTCAGCAGAAGAACTTCTAAGAAGTATTCTGGAGGTCATTTTTGCTGCATGCATGCGCTGTGTCCACATGCATGCGTGGGAATAATGCATGAACTAGTACTAGGTATAAAGCTAGGCTAGTGTTGGGGCGCCAGCCAAAAATGGGGTGGAATGAAGGGAGGGAAAACAAGGCTTTTTTGTTGCACCTGCTGCCAACTGTGAGTTGTGCGAACAGACAACGGCATGGTCTTACCTATGGCGTCGGCCAGCAGGGTTGGCTGACTGCGTTGTGAGTTGTGCAAACATGGGTAGTGACGGGTCGCAGCGTATAAAGTCTGTATTACATGCCGTATACTGCGAATAACGTACTTCGAAGTGTTTATAAATATCTATGAATTTATGTATACATATGGCACATACGCCGTGTATTGCGTCTGGGCACAGAAATATGTAGAAATACGCCATATTTTGTACCACTATAAGCCGTGACCCATCACTACACAAGGGCATGGTCGCACCTATGGCGTCGGCCAGCAGGGTTGGCTGCAGGTACAGAGCGCCGTCCTTGACGTAGCTGTTGGTGCGGTTGTTGTGGTAGAGCTGCAGCAGTCCCAGCAGCAAATGCAGGATGAGCTCAGCAGCTTCAAAACAGTCAATAATTGATGTCAGACTGGAGCCGCAGGACAGGTGCAGCAGAGTGCAGCCACACACCACACGGCCGTTGCTGCGCTGCACACACACGCAGCAGCACTGTGCGAGACACATGGAACAGGCAGAAACAGCAACCCACGTGGCTACTGTATATACTACATAGTATATGCTGCGCCCCCTTCTCCAGCGCTCTGCCCTAGCGCGGCTGCATGCATGCGCACGCATGCAATGAGCGGCCTGCACCCGTGCAACTAGCTGTTGCCACCATGGCAGCAGCAGGCGGCCTTGCTCGTGGAAATGGGTGCCATCACACCTGGCCATATGCGCCACTATGTTCTGCTGCAAGTATGGTGTAGCATGTACTACTTAGTTTGGTAGGACACATGTGCTGTGCTATAACACACGAAATGCAGAGTTTTACGTGCACAGTATCCCATGCGACATTATAGCGAAGTGCAAGTAGTTATACCTCCGTGCACACCGCTGCTGAGCTTGCAACGCGGCACGGCTGTCAGCACTGGCAAAAATCCAGCCGCTAACCCGGAGCTGGTCTGCATTGCGACGTGCGCAAGAGGCAAGCGGAGGCAGCACCCGCCCTGCAATGGGGCGGGGGGGAGCTGCAGTGGCACTCTGCACCAGCACCTGCACGTATGCACCAACCAGCACCCGGCGGCAGTGACGCCGGCCGCAACTGGATCGCCTTAAGGCACTTCTAAGTGCGGCCCCACGAAAAACTGCAGGCAGGAGCTGAACCCTCACTGCACCTCGCGCCCTGGCGCCTGCGGCCCGCTCCAAGCAAGCACCAGACACCTCGCACCACTCAGGACCGCGGCGCCGCGGACTGGCTGCTGCTCTGGCAGCGATGTGGTGCGGCACACCCTATCGCTGAGAGACTAATGATGGGTCGCCGCAACCGCCGCTGGCGCTGCTCCCTTGTGCCACCACACGGTGACGCCACACAGCGCTTGCGAGGCCGGCTGGTCACAGCTTGGGGCGTGGGGGGACGAGCACGTGGTTGAGGCGGCCCGCGCGCGACAGCAGGGGCTTTCGTAGCTCAATGCGCGCCACGCTGCGCACGTGCACCTGGCGCAGGCGACCACGCAGTGATGTGCAAAAAACAGGGTGGGGGCACACAGTGGCAGTGGCAGCAGCGGCGCGGCAGACGAGGGTACGCACGGGGGGGGGGGGGGGGGGGGGGGGGCAGCACAGTGGCAGAGGGGAGCATGAGTGGGCGAGGCGAGGTATGACAGAGTCAGGCGGTGAGGAGCGCCAGGAGCGCCAGGCTGACAGAGAGATGCAGCTCGTGTTGTTATGGCAGTGCGTGCCGCAGTCCCATGTGTGAGTGAATCAGCTGAGCACGGCTGCTTGAAAATGTGGCGGGCGTGGCTGGTGTCGCGGCAGTGACAACACACGGCTGCTCAGCACAACTGCCCAGTTCGCCTCGTTGCCCATGGCAGCGGCATGTATGCGCAGATGCCGTATCAAGGTCGTACTTGGAAGTACTTCGTAATAGTGTTGCTACAGCCACTTGTCCAGGGAGCCATGCATACTTCGCCCCACTTGGGTTACAGCTGGCAGTGCCGCAGTCACACACAGTGAACCGCGAGCGCACGTGTCAGCAAACAAGCAGCGCACGCACCTCGTCCGGCCCGTCAGCGATGCGCAGCGTGCGCATGTGCGCCCACGCGCTAGCCAAAAAGGTGTCCTGGCACACGCCCATGCCGCCGTGCACCTGTGGCGGTGGGCGCGCGTGCATGACACAGACAGCGTCAAGCACCTTGCGGAGCGTTTCGCACGGCACGGCACACGCCGGGCTGGGGTGCTCAGAGCAACTTCAACACATGGAAAGGGTACTTCAACACTGGAGAATGGGCAAAAAACAGTGTGGCTGTGGACTGAGGCCGCAGGCACGCATGAGGTGATGGCAGAGCATGAGCTACCAAACAGGCAGGTACCCAGTCAGCATGAGTAGTTGGACTCAGGCCATCAGTGCTCAGCGGCTGGGACAGCGGGCAACAACCGCCCCTTGAGGCACTGCTCAGCAGCAACAGCAAGGTGCCTGGGTTGGCCAACGCACTTGGGCGCGTTTATATTGTGGCCGTGTCGATGAATGTGTTTGAGCGTCTAGCTGGCGGTCAGCAGCAGGCCAGTAGCAACAGCCAGCGGGATAAGCAGTCCAAATAGGAGCTCGCGCGCGGGTGTGTGTGTGTAAGTGTGTGTGGGGGGGTTCTTACCTGTATGGCCCTGTCAACAACGGCACAGGCCACGTTGGGGACCACGACCTTGATCATTGCCACCTCCATCATGGCGCCCTTGGCGCTGCCATGCGCCTCCAGCTGCAGTCACAATCGTCACAAGCACAGCAGCAGCGGCAGCAGTCGCAGCAGCAGCAGCAGCAGCGGCGGCGGCAGCAGCAGCAGCGGCGGCGGCAGCAGCAGCAGAGCGCCTCTCAGCTGTGTGCGGCGTATGCGCGCAAACACCGTGCGCAGCAGCAGCGGGCGGCTGCTGCCACCTGCGCGTTCATCAAAGCCAGCGCGTGCAGCCTGCAGCAGCTACGTGTGCCCGACACAGCACGCGCCGGCAGGTTGGCCACTGCAGCACCTACAAACCACTGCTGCTGCCGCCGCCGCTTCCGCTGCTGCGGCAGCTGCCTTCGCCGCTCCTGAGTGCAACACTGCTGGTCAGAGATGACACGCTGTGACTCATAAGCTGCCTACAGACACGCTGCGATTGGGTATCTGCTGCAGTGGGCGGCCGTGGGCACATGTGTTGAAGTTGCGCCCAAAAGTTAAGTTGTTAGGTGCCTTTGGGGCTGCTGCTGAGCAGGGTGGTACCTTGCGGGCGCAGTCCAGCACCAGCAGGCGCGCCTGGTCGAGCTCCATGCGGCTGTCGGCGATGCTTTTGCGCACCTGGGGGCGGCAGGCGCGGCAAGCCATGCATGGGCAGCAGCAGACACACGCACACTGTTCATACCAGGCGTTGCCACGGCGCGGCAAACCATGCATGCGCTGCAGCAGGCACGCGCGCTGTTGACGTCAGGCGTTGCCTTACATGCGTGCATGGCAGGAGAGTGGCCCAAGCCTTGCCGGGCGTGCTCGCTTGAGAGAGTGCTGCTGCTGCAACCGCCGCCGCACAGCCGCCCTGAGGGTAGTGATTTTGGGTGCTGGCGTCAGTGTTGCAAGCGTTGCACGGGCGTCGCTGAAGGTACAAGTGCTGCTGCCGCTGCGCTGGCGCACCCTGGTGGCCAGCGGTCAGCACCGCAGCCATGTATGTCGGTATGAAAGGAAGGCAAATGGCTGCCAGCTGCGCCTCAGCCTGCTGCTGCTGCTGAACATCCCATGCGAACACACAACAGCCTGCCTGCGGTAACGCACGGAGTCACAAGCGGCTGGGAAGCGGCTGCCCGCCGCGGCACACAGCTGCCCGCACTCTTCTCGCCCGCAGTGTGTCACACGCTGCGCCGCAGCCGCCAATAGCGCCTGAGGGTCGCGCACCACGTCACAACAACCAATGCCTACCCAAGACTGCATGCGCAGCAGTGCAAACGGCGAGAGCGGACCCCGCGTCAGCCGCGATCGGTGCAGCGTCGCTCACCATGTCGTGGTCGCTGAGGCGGCGAAGCGTGTGAGCATAACATGCTTCTTCCAACAACAGCTGTGTATACATTTAGTCTCTGAAGTATATTGGTGCCGGTAGTAGGTACTTCAAAGTACTACTACTCCGAAGTATCATGAGAGCCAGGCGGACAACCCAACACGAACCGCGAACGAGCACGTGGGCAGCCCGGCCTGCAGCAGTGCCAGCAACAGGACAGACTCGGCATCCACCGCCATCGGCGCAGCGGCACTCACCATGTCATGGTCGCTGAGGCGTCGGCCAAACGCCTTTCGGTCCATTGCGCGGCGAACGAGGGCCGTCAGCGCGCGCTCCGCGAGCCCCAGCGCGCGCATGCAGTGGTGGACGCGCCCCGGGCCCAGCCGACCCTGCGCACGGATGTCAACGTACAATAAGTAGTGTATGGCACATGCACTTAAAGTATGAGTGTCATGCGCGCACCATATCCCATCGGGCGTATGCACACAGCTGAGCGATGGGCGGCGCGCAGGCGACGGCGGCGCTCAGCGCGTGCGCCCGGCGGTACGCATGCGTGCATGACGCTGGAGGTCAGTGCTGCAGCAGCCGCAGCACGCAGCGACATGGCATGGTACTGTGACTGCCAGGGCGACCGGCCGTGCGGGACACAGGCCGCACCGCACAGGAAATTTCCGGAGAAGCCGAAAAAAGTTTACCTGAGCAATTTCGAAGCCGCGGCCCTCGCCCAGCAGCAGAGCCTCGTCTGCCTTGACGCGTACACCGCGTAGCAGTACCTCTGCGTGGCCGTGAGGGGCGTCGTCGTAGCCAAACACCTGCTCAGCGCCGCACAAGTGCGGTTGCAGTGGCGGCAGCGGCAGCAGCGGCGACCAGCAGCAGTGGCAGCAGCAGCGGTAGGCACCGTGGAGGGGGAAGAAGCAGCAGCAGCACCAGCGGCGATGGTGTTTGGCAGAGCAGCGGCGGCAGCAATGGTGATCAGCAGCCGCAGCAACAGAGGGAGCAGTAGCAGCAGCAGCAGCAGCGACTCACAGGCACAATGGCACTAGCAGCATCACCACCGCAGACCCAGCTGCAGAAGGAGCTATGGCACACACAAGCAGCACTGGCAGCAGTGGTGCTCAGCAGCATCAGAGGCGGCAGCAGCAGCAGCAGTGGCGCGTCCAGCACACAATGGTGCTCAGCAGCAGCAGTAGTACTACTGATAGTAGTTGTCATGTGGTTGACGTACCTCTAGCGCGCGCTCCAGATGCACACCTGGAGACTGCGCGGGCACCAGCAGCATGGTGTGGCGCTGGTGCACGGGACGCGACTCCCACGCCGCACCCTCCATCCTGCACGCACGGCAGAGTCGAGCACAAGGCAGCAGCGGCGGCCGCGGCAGCATCACAAGCAGCAGCAGCCATGGCAGCAGAAGCAGCAGCCATGGCAGCAGAAGCAGCAGCGGCGGCGGCAGCAGAAGCAGCGGCAGTGGCCCTAGACAGCGGCAGCGTCAGCAGGGATGGCGGCGGCAGCAGCGGTGGCGGACAGGGTCCAGACGGCAGCGGGGATGATGGTCCAGACAGCGGCGGTGGTGCCGCCAAGGGAGCGGTCAGTGGAGGCCGCGGCACCGGCGCTCGGCCGGGACGCGCCAAGAGCCATGCGAGCGCCGCCTTTTACAGCTGCTTTGCCATTTCTGCCTTCTTTTGTTGCTAGCCAAGCTGCAGCGGGCACCCCTGGTGCCGGCGCCATGCCGCTGCCACCAGAAGATCCCTCGGCACCGTGGTCGGTGACACGCCAGGAGGCACAGCAGGCGGGCAAAGCATGGGGCCGGCACCATGATGCGCCGGCACACGGCAAGGTAACCCGCGCGTACTACAGCCATAGCGGGTCACGCGGCCCCGCCCACCACACACCCCGCTTGTGCCTGCACCGAAACTGTGCAGGGGCATGCTACCTGGCTCCCCTTTGTGTTGTGGCCAGCATGTTTGAGATATTGTAAGAGCCCACGGCGGCGACAGTACCCCAGCGGTCACAGCCACGCAGGCACACCACACGCGCGGGTGGTGCCCGCGGTCGCAAGGCCCACTCTGCAGAACTGCGCATGTTCCGCAAACCTGTTCCCCAGGACTGTTCTGCGTTCTCTTTCTTGCCTTCCCATAACGATGAAGAGGCGGCAGCGCGGGTCCATGGCGCCCGTGCTCCACCACTTGCGCCCCGTAACCACGTAGTCGCCGCCCTCACGCCTGTAAAAAAGCAGTGCTCAGCAGTCAACCAAAAGGGGGACAGGAGGGGGGAGGGGGGGGCTTTTCAGCAGCCGAGCAAAATCGAGCAATCGACCAGTATTTCTAGGCGCAATTTCCGGTTAACTTGTTGGATCAATGTGAGCATCTGGGGGCTACTGTACTACCAGTAGACGAGTTTTGAGAGGTGACAGGTTCCTGCTTGGTTTGCGGTGGTGCACTGGTGTGAAATCATGCCCCATGGCCATGTTCCCGCGGCTGAAGTACTTCGTGTGTCGTTTGAGGTGGCACTGAGGTGCACGAGCAAAGCTTGGCTATTGCTGCTGACTGCTGCTGCCATAAGTCTAGCACCGTGCGCAACGCATGCATGCTGCTGGCTTGGTGACACGCGCCTGCAGACCCATGCCACATGTCCACCACTCCATACCTGGTAAAAGCACTGTTGGGGCAACGCATGACAACAGTCTCTCGCACATACTGCAAGTACATCGTCGAAGTACCCAATACACTTCGACGTCACAAACACACACACACACACACACGCGCGCGCGCGCGCGCCGACACACACACAGGTGTTCTGCCCCCTAAAGTACTTCAAGAAGTATATGTATACAGTACACAGTTTATTGATTTGAAGTTGTGGGTGTGCAAGAACTCAGGTCATGCATCCATGTACTACAGTGGTAGGATGCGGCGTTTAGTGCCCATCCATGGACCTGTAATCATAGGTCATATATAAAGTATGTATGCAGTTGCTCAGGAGAAGCACGCACCTGATGCTGCACGCAATGTTGGTGGCGTCCGAGGAGGCCACATCGGGTTCCGTCATGAGGAAAGCGCTGCGGATGCTGCCATCCAGCAGCAGCGTCAGCCATGCCGCCTGCTGTGCCTTGCTGCCGTACTGTGCCAGAACCTGCAGCGATGCCACCCACATCAGTAGCAGATTTGTAGACAAATTCGAGTGAGTTTAGTCAGATTTGAGCAAGATATGTCAGCGGCATCAGCCACGCCGCCTTGCTGCGCCTTGCTGCCGTTCTGCGCCAGCGCCAGTCACAGATTTGTAGACAAATTTAATCATATTTGTGGACACTTTTGAGCAAGATTTGTCAGCGGCGCCAGCCACGCCGCGTGCTGTACTGCGCCTGAACCTGCGCCATATGACCCTCACAGCACCGGCAAACAGTAGCAGAATTGTGGACAAATGCGAGTAAATCTAAGGCTGACACAGGATGACAACCAGCTCAAAAACATCAAGTTGGATGGAAGCAAACACTACTTACAGTGCACTCACAACTGAATGCAGGCACGTACTTCCCTGTCCGCGTGCTGTCACACGCGACGCACGGCGCAAGCGGCGTGCATGCGCGGCACTCCTGTTTCAGGCGGTTGCTGCTGAGCAAAAGCCCCAACCGCCAGTTTGGGAGAGCGCACCTCCATGTTGCCCGTGTCGGGCGCGTTGCAGTTGCAAGCCTCCGGCGCGAGTAGGGAGCGGCCCATCACCTGTACACAACGCCCAGGGGAACCAGCAGCATACCGGTACTTGTCAATGATGAACACATATTGAATGGCATGCATGTGGGCGGTGTAAGGGCTACTACTACGAGCCTGCCGGCAGCTCAGGTCTGTTGTTCAGAGCACTGTGTGTGTTCATGTGCATACACTGCCGGACATGTGCCATGGCCATGTGCGTGCTGACATGCTTGGCATGGGCTCTTGCACGCCCACAAGTGCAAAAAAAGGACTGCGCGGCCGATGGCAGCGAATCATGGCGGGCTTCTGCCAACATAGGTATTACATGACACAAGTGAGCCTTATTGGTATTGCACTCGGCCGCACCCTTGGCTCACGCGGCTACCGACCGGCGCGTGTAGGGTTGGGGGCCATCTACTTCATACCAGGTGGGCAAATAACCCCATGGGCTCCGGCCTGGCCTTCTGCCTGAGCCACGGCAGTATCTAGGCGCAGTGACCGTTGAGGCCTCTGGCACTTGTCCATGTGTATTGCGGCAGCGTCATGCACCTTGGTCAGAGCAGCCTGTGGTAGGTCCATCCGGCCTTTCTACTGGAGTTATTACCCGCACAACCCTCCCAAATGAGGCATTACTTATTATGTGGTGTGAAAGAGCGCACGCAAAAAAAGCACCAGGTACAAGTGCTCCCGAGCAGTAGCAAACCACGCACATACCACCTCGCCCGCACGCGCACAGTGGTGCGGACACTCCAGCACTGACCCGGCGACCACTGCCGCTCAAACACTATACCCCACAACTGAGCGATGAACCAAAATCATGTCGTCGACCAACCAGCACAGCGTGTGCACGTTGAATGCACGCCTACCTCGCTCAGCGCTGCATAGTCCGTGGTGGACACACCCGCGCTGCCCGGGTGTCCCTTCGGCATGAAGAGGTTCCACAGCCCCAGGGAGCGAGCATGCGCCTTTAGCTGCTCCATCACTGCAGGTATCTCAGACCAGCGCGACCCTGTGCGCGCATGAATCTCTTTCACCTGCACAGTATAATTTGCAGCCGGCAGTGGTGTTACTTCAACTTGCGAGGCGCCGCTGGTGAGGGGGGGCGCGCTGAGCACGAAGGCGCAGCAGGGGTGCGCGCGCACAGGCAGGCAAGGGTATGGCGGTGTTCGGGAGTCTGCCGGGCACCACGCATGCAGGCTCCATGGGGTTGATTGGTTCCACTTCGTGATTCAAGCACCATTTCACAGTGTCGCATGAGAGCACAACACAAAAACGTGGGGCTACCACATGTGTGTGCGTGTGAGCATGTGTTAAGGGGGGGGGGGTGGACTGTGGTGCGCCGATGCACGGCCGTATGTGAGCCTTGTGGTAACAGCAAGCAACGGCCCATCACTCGGGCACAGCAGCTGCTGTGCGGCATCGCACCCCTGCACAGCTGCTGTGAAGCGGGGCGCGATGCCTGAAGTTTGTGCAAATAACGGTACTAAATTTCGGCCAACCACGGCGCTGCATTCATGACATCTTTGCGCACAGCCCCGTCGATGTGTGCAAGACCCCGGGTCTACTCTGCTGTGGCGGCTGAGTGGCGCGAGCAAGCCGGACTGCATGTGATCGGCATGTGCTGGTCTACAGCTGCTGCTGCTGCTAGAGCACCACCACAGGCTTGTGTGCGCACACACGCTGCTTGCTGCCGCCGAGCGTAGACTGCATGTGGTTCACAATGAGGTGTTGACACTACCCTAGCAGATACCACACACCGCATTTCTGATGATTGGGATGGCTGGCACACACAGCCTAGCTTCTCCTCCCCTCCAGCATGCTGGAATTCACAAACCCTGCTTCAGTGGTGCGTTGGTTTCCACAGTCGGCCGCACATTGCGGGCTGAGTTGGGAGCAGGCAACAATCCCAGCACGCTGTTGACGAGGTTGCAATGTCAAGAGCTACCGCAGGCCACAGTGGGAAAACGCTGCTCCTGCTTCCGCGTGAGGGGTTGAGACAATGTTGCAGGTGTGGCGGCTGCAGCTGCTGTGGCATACTTCAACTGTTCATAAGCAGGGTACAGCACACATGCTGTTCCGCTGCTGTTGCCACCAGAGGGGCGTTTGAGACACGTGCAGCAGCAGGTGCACAGCTGCGCAGCTCGCACTTGCTAGTGTCAGCAGCAATAACGCAGCAGCAGGCAGTCTGACCCACCACCAGCAGCTGCAGCAGTCAGCATCACAACAACGCACCTGCTCCTCATAAACTCGCTCTGCAGGTATGCACTCCTCCTCCACGAAAGCCTCCAGTGCCTGCATTCTCCGCGCCTGAGCGCCGCCCCTGCTGGTGCTCGCCTCGCTCGTCATTGCTGCTGCCCAGCTTGTACATGTGTTGGGGCAGCTGATCAGCGCTGCAGCTGCGCATGCGCAGCTGCATGCAGCTCCAGCGTCAACCGTGTGCTGAGCACGTCTCACAAACACAGAACAGTACTTTGAAACCCAGTGGTGACAAAGGGGGGAGCTTCCAACACCTGCTGCCATGTCCGAGGCCCACTGCGACCATGTGCTGCGGGCGGTGGTGGCCCGCTGCGAGCAGCAGCTGCGACAGCCCTGGCTCACTCCTGGCTTCGATCCCGCCACGGCCGGCCCTGCAGGTGCGTGGGATGTTGCTGCTTACTGTACCCACGTTGCGGTCCTGGTGGTGCGGTCGGAATAGGCTGCTCGCGGCCTGCCACACGCTTGCCGGTGCTGCTGCGCTAGGCGGCTGGCGGCAGTGCCTCTGATCACGCGCTGTGCCCGATGAGTTGTGTGGCGAACAAGCCAGCATCTGGGCATCGCGGACAAAACCACCACCATTCATCCACAGACATTGTAGGGGAGCAGCGCGACCGCAGCGCTTGAGGGTTGCGGCGGCTTCGCTTGGGAAGCTCCTCGCCAGTGTCACCAGCAGCCTGCTATGTGCTAGCCCGCTTTCACACTCGCAAGAGCCTGACACCTGCCCTCACCTAACCATGTTTACTGTCCGATGTCTCCCGCCACCGTCAGAGCTGCATGCTGCTGCCGCGGACCTGCCGGCTGCAGCTGCGGAGCTTGCGGCAATGGTGCACGTACTGGACGAATTCGAGACCACCGAACCTGGCGTGGCAGGCCAACTGGCAGCCATAGCCATGCCACAGCTGCAGCTGGAGGCAGTCAAGGCGGTGCTGCAGGAGCAGGGGCGACAGCACACGGACAGCCAGCACCACGACAGCCGCTGCCGCACCGAAGCGACAGGTGCGAAAGCAGAGGTGCTGTCCACCGCCGGCCTGCTGATCCACATTGTGTCGTTCGTCGGTCGCGGGCAGTGGCTCTACGTGGCGTCAGTCAGCAGGATGCTACGTGCCGCTTACACATCCTTCACTGCGGTGGAGCACGGGCTGCGGTGGGTGTGCGCCACATGGCCGGCTGCAGCCGTGGAGTCCATGGCACGGCTGGAGCTAGCGCTTGCTTGCGGATTGGAGGGCAGCCTGCCAATGGTGGAAGGCTTTGACAGGGAGGAGGTTAGTTACGCATTGGGGTTGAGCGGCTCCTGGGAGGCAATTCAGCGTGTGTTGCAGCTTAGCATGGATGTGGATGAGTACTGGGTGCTCCGTGGCGTTGCAGCGGCAGGCAAGCTGGCTCTCATGCTGCGGCTGTGCAACCCCATGGAAAACGTTATGCCTGGGCTGCAGCTGAGTAGCATTCCGCTCGAAGCCCGGCGCGACTTTGACTACGAGTTTGCGGCTGCTAATGAGCCCTCTGTAAGTGCTGGCTTCAGTGTTGCCGGGCTCATGTGGCTGCACCAGCAGGTGCTGCACGCACGTCCAGCACACAGGTGGCCAGTGTGGTATTGCACCGCGCTGTGCATCTACGCTGCACAGTATGGCCGCGTCAGCACTCTAGAGCTCCTGATGGACCCTGAGGGCGGCCAGGCGCTGTTTGGCCCCCTCGCCAGCCCCACCCACGCAGACCTGTGCAGGCGGCCCGGCCTATGACGGTCTCCTGTTGCGGTTGTGGTACACAGATAAACAAGGCATCAGGCGCATGGAACGGCTGCCAGATGCTGCCGCAGGCCACGGCAACTTGCCTGTGCTGCAATGGCTCCACTCTCGCTCTTGCGAGCTGACGGCTCACACATCACGCCTAGCCGCACACTACGGGTGCTAAAGTGGCTAGCAGCCCAGGGCTGTCCCATGGACATGGAGTGCGTCTGCGCAGGGACGGTGATTGGCAAAAGGCCAACGACGCTGCAGATGGAGTGGGTGCACAGCCGCGGCGGTGGCGACTGGAGCGCGGAGGGCATGGCTGACATGCTGTCCGTGGCCTTGCGCAACAGTTCCTCATGAGATGCCACCTACTGCCTGCTGCAAAAGCACAACAGCAGAGACACCCACTGAACCGCTCTCTGTGCCCAAAGC